>JBBPNP010000427.1:0-18072 GCA_038090955.1 Xerocomellus intermedius
CGACTGGTACCCGGGGTGGGATTGGCGGGGGCTGGGGTGGAGGAGGGAGATCCCTTGTATGCCCAGTCCCACATGGGGGCGGGTACGAGGCCGCCGCGCTTCCTGCGCCTGCTGGAGGGGGGCGCGGTGGATGTCCTGGGTGGTGCGAGGGCCCTGGTTGGGGGGTGCTGGCGCTGTCTCTGGCGTGGTGCGGACTTGCGTTCGCGGGGAGGGGGGACGTCGTTGTCGGAGAGGCCGGGATTTGGGTCGATTTGGATGTGGTCGTCGTCGGTGAGCTCCGAGAGCTCGGACTCGTCGATGGGGTTGGGGGGCGGGGAGGGGGAGGGGGAGGAGAGGGAGCCGAGCGGGGAGACCGAATGGGACATGGCGGCGACGGCGACGGGCGGGACGACGAGCTGGACGGGGCCGAGGACGCGTGCGACGACGAGGAGCCAGTGATCGAGCCGTGTCCAAAACGGGAAAAAAGAAAGCTGGACCGTGCGTCACTGTCACGTGACTGATATAAGACATCAGGGGCTAAATGTCCGTTTTGGGACTTGACGATGAACGTGAATCTGGACGTGCTCGAGCTCATCTTTGCCCAGCTCGACGGCGCTGACCTCGTCGCCGCCGCCCTCGTCAGCCGCGCCTTCCTCGCGGGCGCAATTCCCTCCCTCTACGCCCGCATCGAATACACTCCCCGCCATGCAAAGCGCGCCCAGCACCAAATGTCCCCCTTTGCCACCCTCGCCGCCCACGACCACCTCGCAGTGCACGTAAAGCACCTCGCCGTACACGCAGCCCCCGGATTCCAGCCCGCCACCAACCAAGTCAGCCCCGCCTTCCTGAACGAGCTCGCAGACGCACTCCGCACCGCGACAAACCTCCGCTGCTTTGTCTGCACAGTCAAGCTCCTCCCCCCGCTCCTCCCCCACCTCCTCGACAAGCAGAGGCTCCACCATATCAGGATATGCGCACCACTCGGCGCCAGGCAAATGTCCGTCCTCCAGGACCGCACCGCCCTCCGCAGCCTCGCCCTCGACTTCCCCTCTGGGACCGTCATCGGCGCGCTGCCAAAGTGGACTGCCGGCATGCAAAGGACACTCGCCCATCTCACCCTATTCGTATGTGCCCCGCTCCCCGCGTCCCCCACGATGCTCACACGCCACAGATGTCCCAGGACACGGATGCCACCGTGCTCAACGCCACCCTTGCTCAGCTGCCCCGTCTCCGTGGTCTCCACCTCATCGGCTGCCCCAGGATAACCCACACCACCGTCCTCAAGGCCCTCTCACATACCCCTGATCTCCGTGAGTTGTCCTTTACCATATTCGTAAGTCGCTGCATCTCCCTTCCCTTCCCACTCCCTCACATCTCCAACAGCCATCTCATGAAAGCGCCCTTCCTCCCCTCAATTTTTCTATCCCGCCTCTCACACATCTATCCGTCGACATCCGTGCCTCTTATCCTGGCCTTCAGTCGCTCGTCGCCCGCATCATCTCTCGCCTTTCCCCGAGAGATGCCCTCGCCATATGCGGCGGTTGGATCGGCGAGATAAAAGGCTCCTCAGAGCGCCTCGACCCACCACCCGCTGCTGCTGCTGGAAACGCCCCCGGCGGTCCTGCTCCCGGCGGAGGTGGCCCATTCGGCCAAAATCTCCCCGGCCATGTACATCCACACGGGCACGGTCACGGTCACGATCAAGCCAACGACCCACCACTCCTCACCGCCCCAAATCCTCATCACGGAAACGCCCACCCAGCCGCGCCTCCACTCAATCCAGGCAATCACAACTTTTTTGGGTTTCCGTTTCCGTTTCCCTTTCCCATTGTTAATCCCAATGCCAACGACGATAACAACAACAACAACAACATCAACATCAACATCAACAACAACGATGACCCACCTGGCGCAGGTCCTCAAAACCCCCCCAACCCCGATCCGAACATGCCTTCTCTCGTCTCCTCGTTCCCGTCCACACTCTCGATTCTTCATCTTCCCCAGATTTCCCCCACTGGGCTCAGGGAGGTCGTGGATCGCTGCGAAGGTATCCAAGTGTTGGGCGTCGTCGTAGGGAATGCCTTCTCGTCCCCATCCTCGGTCAAGTCGAGTAGAACGGCAGGCCGACCCACTGGCCGATTCAAAGGACACCCCGCGAGATCGGGTGTAAGGCCCGAGGTCAGCGTACTGGCCGGTATCCTCTCGCGTGCGAGAGTACTCAGAGAGTTGATCATCGACACCAGCGCCGCAGACTTTTACTACGGGAACAACACCGGCCCCGGTCCGAGTGCCGGTGCAGGCGGGTCGCATGGCGCGCCATTCGCAGGCTACGCATTGCTCACCCCTCTCTCCGTCCGCATGCTCATGCGGGAGTCGCCGCTCCTGAGGCGAATCGTCGGCGAGGGTCGCGTTTGGGAGGTGCGTTTTCGTTTCGTATCTGCTGTCATCGCGCGCCAACTATGCATTCGTAGTCCCCTACGCCCACCCCGTCCTCGCCCGTCCCTTTCCCGCACTGCCTCGCCATCGAACTCACGCTGACCAAGGCCCGCTATGGTACCGGCGCAGGCAACAATCATGCGCATGGTCCACCCGGCTTTGGATCACACGGGGGTGGGTATGGCCAAATGGAAGGGTCGAACGACCACTGGTTCTGGCTGACGGACAGTGCGAGTGGGGGCAAGGTGTACAGTGGGTTCTAAGTTTGAGGATGCTTGAAGCCGAAAGTGCTGTCTTGTTCTCGTCTCGACATGTAAACATACGTATGTACACGTCTAGCTAGTTGCACACGAAATTTGCTGGTTGAATGCTTACAATGTACCTCTACAAACTCAAACGTCGTGGTATTGCAAGAGCAGAGCGAATATCATGCATAAGACTAGTATACAGCACGCGAAAGATAAGTATGTACATAACATGGATACAAGTGTATGTGTATATCGTACGAGATATCGTAAACCTGAATCAGAAGACGACCAAGTAAATGAAGCATTGCATGAACGTCGATGCTATTTTCAAAGCCAGCGCCACGCCAGTTCCAATCGTTTACACGTTCTTTCTGGCAGTTTGACTGTCCGCGCTTCGGTTCGCCTCCTCGGACCAGTCCGCCTCCCGGATCCCAAACTCCACTGGGACGACAGTCAAGTTGAATTTGAGAAACGTCAACCCGTTGGGCTTGCGGACACGCGATTCCCAACCATCCGGAAGACGCTCGTCCAGAAGCACCGAACGAAGATCGTCCACCCGTCCACCAAAGATGGTAAGCATCGTCGACGAACTAGACCAAAACGAGCGATGACGCCAACGTTAATCCGAGATACTTGGCTGCATTTGGACGACGACGTACTTGGTACTCCCAAAGATCTTGTGGTAGTAGCTCAGCGTGTACTCTTTGTTGGCCGCCTTTGCTTGTGCGCGCCGTTTCCCCATGATACGAGACATGTCCTTCTTGGTGAGGAGCGCTTTACCGTCGGCGTCCTTGCCAGTAGCAGACGAGAGAAGCTCCTCGATGAACGCGTCGTCCTTGACGGATTGATTGGGTTGCAAAGCCGTATCCAGTCCTAGACGATGTCAACGATTCAATATTCATTGTCCACTCGCAGCGCGACAGACGATGTGCGTACGCGTGAGCGAAGCGTCGTGTTCGATGCCGTTGTGCAAGTCGAGCTCCTCCAAATCGAGCGTATCCTCGCTGTAGTTCCTCTTCAACATGCGGGCGGCGATGTGTGGCACGAGAGAGCAGAACGAAGCGCTAAAGTTGTACGTCGAACGAATCTGTTGCGTGAGTTCGGTGAACTTGATGCCTCGTCCACTGCGCGAGATGATGCCTAAAACGATGAAAGACGAATGTCGGTGAACCGGGTTGCGCGACGGTCGTGTCAACGGGCAGACGTACCATGGTTGGCCATCGCATTGAGCGCTGGGCAAGCACACCGACTGTCGCCTTCTTGCGCTGGCCTGAATTCGGGCCAGTACCCTCCATAGCCCGGGTGGCCTTCGGGCGTCACTTTTCCAACAGGGCGGCTAAATTGCACGAGATTGCCTAGCGACAGAAAGACATCCCAGGTCATCACGCCCGCATCGTAAACGGCATTGGAGACTGTATCGAGAATCGCCATTGTGCGTTGCGAGTGCAAGTGAACTCGAGGGTGAAGGGGAGCGCCAGGTAAAGGGACCGGTGTGGTGGAGCTTCGAGCCGGAGGCCTGTCTGATATACCCAGAATATGGTCACCCGTGACAACATTTTGACAACGCGCCGTGGAAATCCTTATGAAATGTGACCATAATACCTTGTTTGTCAGAGGCTGTTCGAATTGGAAGGATCGGATGAAACGAGCGTCAAACGGTTCCGATTCTGAAGGCTGTCAATCATTGGTCCCGGCTGCTGTCGGCTACCAGCCAACCCGTAGTCAACCGTTTCACTGATTAGTAGGCCACCTACAGCCTACAGGGTGTTCGGGTGGGACAAAAACCGGAGGACCCTCTGAGAGATCGCACAGAGAGCCACGCGGCGATTATCGCCTCGATCTATGTGGTCACCGGAGTTGTCCAAATGTGACAGCCTGATAATCGTTGATTATGCCATTGCTGGAGTTGATCGGATCGTCGGAATCAAAGTTAAGTTATCCTAGTAAATATTGGACGAGTGGACCGTCTTTGATCAGTGACCTGCCAGGCATCGGTGAAACGGTTAGTTACGGTTAGCTGGTAGCCGGACCGATCAGGACCCAGTCCACAAGGATGGCAGTGAAAAGGTTCGACCAGCAAGCTATGCCTCTGCGGAGTTTACTGGGGTGTATGCCGCAATTGAACTCACGGAACTTTTTAATTTGTGTGAGATTGCGCACCCCATATATGATTTCATTGTCTCAGGGAAAGCAAGCTGGGCAAATTCTAGCATGGGAGAATCCAACACGAAGAAACAGGATTTACTCAACTTCTGCTTGGTGGTGTGGGGCCGCGGAGGCAGGCTAGAGACAGAGAATTAGCGCTCCAAAGCACGTAGAATCCAGACACTCAGATTATTTCAGAGAACAGCTATTACTCACATCAAGAACTCGGAGATAGCACGGTTACAGCGGCATCGCCTGCAAAGATCCTGGACGCTGAGAGTGAGTGGCACACTATGGAGCACATAGGAGTCAGGCACCCCTCCGGTTCCAGTTCGGAAGTTGCCGAGGCGCTGCGCCGCTGGACTCGGAGGACCCCTGGCATGCCGTCAAGGCGTCGGGCGTCGTCCGTTCGACGCGAGGGAAGTTCGTTCAAATAGGTAGATCAACTCGTTCACATACACCCGGGGGCCGGGTGTCTTTTCGAGCCGTGAAATCTGTGTTTTCGAAGCAGTAGAAGCAAATTATTATTAAATTGCGTACATAAGTGAAGTAAAACCTCTCGTTCGAAGACTCGGTGTCGTTCCAGACGAAACTGCCGCATCAGACAGCCCAAATGTCAGAAAAAAGCGAAATTTGCTTTCGGATTAGGAAGGCCTCGGGTAGCATGACCTAAGATGCTGGGCCGAACGGCAAAATCCGTGTGTCCCATCCGAGTCCATGATGTCGGAAAAGGTCGACTTTGTTGGCGCCATCCATGGATGCTCCGTGACTTCGGGGCCCAGTGACACGGCGATGATGTGAGTTGTTCGTTCTCCTTCTCTACCAGGACTATACGATGTGGTACCTGGGTGTTGTGCCGGGGAGCCTCAAACGCGGTCTCTAGGTTCAGCGAAAGCCGAGATCGACATCTTTGGTGATACCTACTACGAGTCACGGTTGTATTTGAGCGTCGCCAAGTCAAATCATATCCCCACTGTCACTATCATCCGGAGAGCTTACAGAAAGAAACGACTAGCGACTAGTTGAGTAAAGCCTTGTCTTTACACAAATAGGTGTACCCAACCAAGACTCGGACTTTACTTGCATACGACGCGATTACTGGCAGCTGCTAAGGCGTTTATCGGGGGTTCCTGACATCTGAGACCCATCAGGCCCATCATTGGTGCACCACAGACCATGATCAATTGATTCTTGGATCATAACTGGCATGATTGTCTTGGGCTGCTATTCGTATGGTTACATGGTGCAATGTGTACGAGTATGTGAAGTCTCCAGATCTCGCATTCAAAAAGAGTGCATTTTGAGACCGATATCTTCAGACAAGGTATGACTTCTTACTTTTAGTCACCCTCTGGCTAACCGTTGTCGTAGCTCTGATCCAGATCATTAAACTGTTGCTATCGATTCTAGCGCCTCAACCCAGGTTTCTAACGCCGATGATTCTCCCGATGATTGTACTGGCACCGCAAAACTGCCTCGACTAGGGAAATTCTTCTAGGTGAGACATTCTTCTGCACACGTCGACTAGTTGTGAACGACCATGATATGATATACCAGGCAACTTGGAGTATTTTCAACATGGCGCTCGCGCTGGTGTTCGGCGTTCGTACTACTCCTCGTCGTATCCGACTCGTACCGTGCACATGGCCACACCTGCAATCGAATTCATGCTGTACATTCGCGGCCTTGTCAATGATGTTGGAATTAGAGGCATGCGACGCTACATGTAACCAGAATAAGAGTTTTAATCAGATCTAGCGAGTTGGACAGGAACGTGTAGAGAAACGTAACTATACATAGACACGAGCTCATGTTTAATATCGCAGAGCGTGTGGGTTCTAGAGATATGCGGAATGCCAATACGAGCTACATGTGACAGTTCACATACAAGGGAAACGAATAAAGTATTCCAGCACAAGACCTAGGCAGTGGTATCGTGTAAAGCTAAGTGAAAATAAAAGTGTCCAGGGAATGCCGAATGTGACGTTCATTCTGATACATCTATTAATCGACCGTATCAGAGACCAGACCACACAGGTAGATTGATTGGGTTTCTTACCTCATTGCTGCAGATTCTGATGATAAAAAAGTAACCGTGACGGGTGAGGCAGGTATTGCTGTCATAGAGATCTGACGTTATTTTGTCGAAACAGGTCCAGGTTGTCCTTGAACGCGAGCCAGCCGAACGCGCTGGATAAACAGAGAGCTAAGGAAACATATGGGAAGGAATACCGCTAGTAAATTAAGGCGATGAGAGTGACGAAACGCTAAGGAGGTTACGCCACTACACACCTCGTTCGTCGGATATCGGTAGCGAGTGACACGGGATGGCCCATCAAAGAGCTGGTAAAGGGGTTCTGATTTTGATGTAAAGGCACTACATGATACAGGGGAAGACCTATGATCTCCTCTTAGATAACGGGTAAAGTTTTGACGTTGCAGACGGCGTTTTTGTAGGCTCGATGGTGACATATGTGGGGGGCAGGCGGGACCATCGAAAGTGATAGGAGGGGGAAGAGACCACGGCAAATCAAATGCGTCGTTGTATGCGCTCTCTGAATGTGAACGACCTGCCCTCGATGTTACACGCGCGGTAGAAAGGGAGCTAAGTGTTTTTAATGGTTCGTTGGGGGTGTTCCTCTCTCGAAGCTTCACCGGGGCATCAAAGATGTCGAATATCTCTGGAACATTAGGGCCCTCAAATGGCTCGGCAGAAAGAGCGGCAGAAGACAGGACGGCCGAATGGTTGAAGGAAGCAGTGACGACTTTACGGGGGGCGGCTTCAAGGATAGCATCAGTGGCTAGACGGTACAGTGAGGCCATCGCGGATGGCGTTCATTCTAATTAGAGCAGCTCGCTTTATACGCCCTCGATCACAACTCCCCGTTAAGCGTGCTCCACGGATGTACACAATCTATTGAGAAAGTCTTGGGTGAGCCGCGAATTAGATCGTCATGGATAACGGTAATGGAGCGGACTTAAACAGGGTTCAGCTGAATCGGCCATCTAATCTAGTTTGTAGCGTTATCCGCCAAGAAAACCAAGATCAGATCAAGTATACATACAGGGAGCACTGTACCCCAGGAAGGATGATTCAACCCATGAGAAACAAGATGTGAGTACGGTGCGACGTTTTGCACTCACCAGCCACGAGCTCGACGACTCTTCTGTGCGGATTTTGGCGTCTCTGACTCACAGAGAGAACCAATGAATGGCGTCCAACTGCTCACGAACGTGGCAAAAAGCTGTACAAATGGTAAAGATCTGAGCCGCATAAACGCCACGCGACGAGAGCCGGGCTGAGCTGGGACTTCAGTCAGCAGGGGTGGTCGCCAAGAGACAGAGGGCTACTCGCCTCGTGGCATTGAAGTCCGTCTCAGGGGTCTGGAATCTGGATTCTCGTGGTTCTGGAGTAATTAAGCGTCCGGTCCCAGGTCTGAAAGAGGGCGCCAAGATCAGATTACCTAGGACTTTGCGATGTGCTGCTCGGGAAAAGCCAAAAGCTTTCCCGAATTGTTTGCCTTTGCAACTTGAAAGGCTGAGAAGGCTCGCCCGATGCCAAGTGATCCGGACAGCGGATCGCATCACAACTTTCACAAGAGGTTGCTGCGCACCGAACTACTTACGCCAAATTCTGAATCATGATTTTGTAATAAGCCGATCCGAGGACATGGCGCCGCGGTGGACGTGAGCAACACTCGAAGACGAGGCCATGGCCCATCTGTAATGATGGCATGCGGTTGGAACCGCCAAAAAGCCATGCGCTATGCGATTTTGGAGGAAAGAGGCGCACAAGCGGCCAACCCTGCTCTATGCAAAGTTATGTGTTGCCTCTGATGCATTATGACGATTATGCCGTACCACGCGTAAACTGTAATGCACGTACAAGTAAGTATCTTGGCAATTCGGTATTTCGGGAGCTTCTTGAAGCGGTGCTGCACGAGGAAGCCAGCATGGAACCCCGTGCTGCGGCGCGTGATGATGGAGCTTGAAGCGAGCTTGCCACTGTCAGCGCTCCAAGCCTCTTGTGAGTCCGCCAGTGTCACGCCGGGACTCGACGTCAATTAAATCGAAGTTCGACCGCTGCTTGGACGGCGGCGTAGATGAGCAATTGCATATTCGCAATCTGCCTTGCCTGCGAGCGATCTCTGACATATGTTGCCGAGAGTTCCAGCTTACGTCGCACGGAGTACACGTGTTGTGAGTCGTGTTCTGCAACACTCCTGCGCCATGTCTTGGATAGGCAGTGATAACACCTGGCGAACACGAGGTCCAACTTCTACGATGATAGAAAACCCTTACGCCCCATCATCAAGTTGGGCCGACCTGACTCTCGACGATGACTATCCCTACCCAAGATTCCGAGCTGCCAGCTCCAGCACTGCAGAGCCCGATCGACGGGACTCCTCTTCCTCAGTATGGCTTCGGCTCTGAATTCTCTTTCGATTCTCTTGTCCAAGACAATCCTTTCCTCTTCCGCATCTATACTCCTAAGACCCACTCACAGATCTTCGACAATGCGGCTGAGCCCTACTTCGTTGGGCAAAAGTTTAACGAGCATTTCACGCGAGCTGCTGAGCAGCTAAAAGATTCCTCGTTTGCCCATGGCGAGTCAGTCGCCTCCGTTTGCACATACCGAGACGTCGCCCAGCACATGGACTGGACCCAGAGACACATGTCTCCATTTATCTCCACTACCTTCAGCTTCGTCTGGGCAATATGGGAGGCGACCCGACGCTACAGGGTCGGTTTGAAACATGATGTCGAAATCGCTGTCATCGATGCGAGGATGCTTGCAGGCCGAGCGGCTACCGCATTGGAATTGCTGCGGAAAGGGACACCCAGAGAGTAAGTCCATCTACTACCCTAAGCCTATTCAAATTTACCAAAATTGCCTAGGAGACACCTTGATTACTGGAAGTGGTATAGATACGCATTGGAATCGCAGGACGTTCTCGTCTACGGGGCTATTCCCGCCCCAGCCGTTCTAGCTTCTGTCCCGCTTCTCTCTTTGATCGATAAACTTCCGTCCTACTTCCTGCGCCAAGACCACGGCCCCAAGTCATTACCGCCCTCGTTGGAATGTCTGGCTTGGGATACCATGGAGCGGAAACCGAGTTTCCGACAATTTTGCCAAGATATGTCTGACCAGTTTTTGCGACTCTCCGCCGAGCATCGCCTCCGCGATGCAACCGGAGGCTCCGTGCGCTTGGCAATGGCCTTCCTCAGACCATGGTTCCACAGAGTTATTGCGAAGGACTTTTCGGGAGCGACCGACAAGGCTTGCATCCTTGCCTTCATGATCGCACAATGGCCTGCCCAGTGGTGGTCAAGGGACCATCTGGAAATGTGGACAGTCATCAGGTCGCTTGTTCAAGCACTCGCCGAGGAGGTCCGGGAGAAGCAGAAAGTGGATGCGCACGAGGAGGTTCGCAGATTGCGGAACGTTGTAACAGACCTGGAACGCGTCGTGGGCGATTACGAGGAAGCTGAGGTGATTTCCAACGGTGATCCTGCAAAGGAGAAGGTCGACCTCAAAGAGGAATACGTGGTGCTACCACCCACTCCACCCCTCTCCCCTCCTCCATCTACCCCATCCTCCGTCATTGAATGTCTCTACCCTGTGCCCATCGACCCAACTCCTGCAGTTTCTGCTGCGACGCAGGATGTAGCTTCGGTTGATTGGCCCTTGGAAGGTTCGGATAATCCTCGTCCCACAACGGTTATCCTTTCTCCCACTATCATCATACATCATCAGCAGCAGCAATACCAGTGCTCTCCTGCAGAGACGCACTCTGATTCACCGTCTTCGGAGCACGGCATCGCAAAGCCGCGGAGAGACCGGTCACATTCACTCATTGAGACGGCCTCATGTATCATTACTGGCGTTCTCGTCGGCGCCTTTATCACTCTTTGCATCATCAACGCTCAACGACGCACACTCATCTACGTTACCTAAGTGGCGCCCTCGACTCGGAAGCTAAACGTCCAACTTGCGCACTTTACTCGGCCGCCATGGAAGACGGAAAGAAGACCATGACCTGCGATGTATCAGTACTTGGCTTCGGAAATTACTTTATACTGGTATTTATTATCGCCAGCTGGGCTCTGGTTACCTTTAGTCGCTTGCGACATGTATTGTAGTACACAATAGCGAAATCCCACTGATCGTGAATTTACTTTCGTTACTTATGGCATGTAATGACGTTCGGAATTGCATGCATTATTTCGTCACGTTGCGGCCCACACGTCAGTCATGAATGTCTTTTCCTCCCAGTCTCATCGGACTCAGCTCGTCCTCACTGCGGTGTCGACCTGCGTGGTTACTTCCACGTTATTCACGGCGTACAACGCGTACCGCCGAAGAGAACGGAGAAGGGACCTCGATGAAGATGTTCTTCGGTCTATAACCACCCATGAAGAACCTTCAGCGAGTCGTGGACTTCCGGTGATGACCGAAGAGGGGCCGTCCGAAGAGACATATATACGTCCCAATCACATCGGCGGGTACGATGAAGCCCTCATTAAAGAACAACTCGCGCGAAATTACTCATTCTTTGGCGACGAGAGCATGGCCCACGTTCGCGCTGGTTCGGTCGTCATTGTGGGTTGCGGAGGTGTCGGTAGCTGGGTTGCAGTCATGCTGGTTCGATCGTGCGTGCAGTGATGCATCCGTCTCCGTCTTGTAATAGGACTGGCCTCAATTTCAATTCTGCAGCGGGGTCTCGAGAATACGGCTCGTTGATTTCGACTACGTGACATTGTCGTCCCTGAACCGACATGCGACGGCCACGCTCTCCGACGTTGGAACTCCAAAGGTGGGTTGCATCGAACGGACATTAAAACAGATTTCCCGTTGGGTAGAAGTGGACAGTCGGGTGGAGATTTGGAGGAAGGAAGATGGCGGGAAACTGCTGGAGGGTGCTGACTGGGTTATAGGTAAGTTACGGTGTTTCTCGAAATTGTGAGAATGGTTTCATCTCCCGTCTGCCAAAGACGCCATTGATAATATAACGACGAAGGTGGACCTTCTTAAATATTGTCATGATCACAACATCAAGGTATATTCTGATTTTTAGATGGGTAGCGGTGACTGAATCCGATTGCTGGCTTCCAGGTATTCTCATCTATGGGTGCTGGCGCCAAGTGCGACCCTACCCGGATACAGATCAGTGATATATCTTGCACCATTTACGATCCCCTCGCGCGTTCTGTGAGGCGGAGACTGCGTCTCCAGGGCGTCTCATCAGGTATACCCGTGGTGTATTCCACCGAGGTTCCCGGAGACGTCAAGCTGTTGCCATTGCCCGAGAAAGAATTCCAGAAAGGTGACGTCAAAGCATTGGGTGTGTTCGACGATTTTAGAGTTCGAATACTCCCTGTGCTTGGTGCGTGCTTGCTCTACAATTTTTTTTACCTCCTGATAGGCTGTCCCTAACTTCGCTTGTAGGCCCCCTACCATCCCTGTTTGGCTTGTATATAGCCACCTATGTGATTTGCGAAATGGCAAAGAAGCCCATTTTAAACCCTCTACCTATCAAAAATCGCAGAAAACTGTATGAGCGTCTCCTCAGAGACTTGCTCCATCGTGAATCGAAGTTCGTCGGCGAGCAGATCAAGTATGTGGAATCATATTCCATTAATTTGATTCGCTCACCTGATATTTACCACTCTTAAAATTTAGCAAACTGCCAATTGATGAAGATGACGTCGCGCTCGTATTCGAGGATCTGTATCTTGGGCGTTCTGTTGTGCCGCCACATAACGTTCCTGCTCGACCACAGCTACTTCGTTGGGACCCCTTGAAGCCATTGGTCCCAGAGAATTGTGTTGTCTTTGAGTTTGCGGAAGCGGAAAAACACCAGAGAGAATGCCTTGGTATCGGCAACGCTGGGGAGCGTCGACGCCCGGTAGAGGTGTGGGGTGATGAAGTACAGCGTATCGTCGATAAGAATGCGGTCGAGGTTGGGGAGTATCGTTCATGGGTAGGGCTGTAAACAGGTCTTATGGCACGCACGCGCTCTGTCTTGCTTTAGATTACTTGGTTGAACAACTAGGAATGCGTTTACACTTGGGCTTGTTATGAAGTGAGGCCACGTGGCGTTGCCGAGTCCCGACGCGTCTCGTCTCTTGTGACCCGTCACCCTGTACCGCAGTTGTGCGACGATAATCCTCGACGCTTTGTATAATGGCATACGTCGCCGTGGACGCGGATGAAGTGAGTACAACATGCAACAGGTCTCGACCACGTACGATTATCTTCTTCGCAGCATTTAGAGGAAGGTCCAGAGGGTCTTGAATTCAAATGTGAGTGGTATAGCGTTCATGCGGGCGTCAAACTAGAGGAATTTCTTACAGCATTCCTTGGTGCAACCAATGTTGGAACGCGGTCTGCGTCACCCAACGTTGACCGTGGTAGGTTTGCTTTTGGACTCCCCCGCTAAACAGGCGTGACTCAGATGGGCCCACAGGCTATCTTACCGACCACGGGGCTTCTCCGAAAGGTCCTGGATCCGGATTTTGGACAGTCGAATACTATCAACCCTATTTCGACGTCGACACTTCCACTGTTTTGAAGCGCTGCTACACAACACTGCTCCCGTTCTCTCCGTCTTACCTTACCTCCCTCTCCTCTGGCTGTGACCTATACGGGCCTTTCTGGGTCTCCACGACACTCATTCTTGCACTCTTCCTCTCCTCTTCACTCGCTGCCAGCATCTCCAAGTACCTCTCCGCACCCAACACTCAATATGATTATAATTTTGGGTTGTTGGGTCTCGCTGCAACAATTGTCTATGCATACAGCTTTGGCGTGCCCGTAGCTCTCTGGCTTACCTTGCGGTACTTGGGCGTTGGTGAGTGGGGCATCGTGGATGCCCTCGGCGTGTGGGGTTACGCGTTATTTGTGTGGATTCCCGTCTCTGTCGGTTGTTTTGCTTGTGTGAATTATAGGAGTACTGACAAGCCTCAACAACAGGTGCTGTGCGTAATACCAGAGTCCATCACGCGTTGGGTCCTCGTCAGCGTGGCTTTTGGTCTTTCCAGTTATTACCTCGGGGCGAATGTATACCCCATTCTTTCCAGCGTAAGTCGTTTCCTGACTGTGCGTGACCCCGATTGGGTTGACTTGGCCGCGTTGCAGGCGGATGCAAAGGCGACACGACTCCTCATAATCGTCGTCGCTGCATTGCACGCCGGTCTCGCACTCACGTTCAAAGTGCTCTTCTTTAGCTATTACGTCGTCCACGATCTCAGCGGGGGAAGTGATCCTTTGCGGTAGTACTAGTATGAAGTATTGGTTTTTTCATCATGTACGTATTGTATTGTGCACTTGTTCGTGATCACGTTCGTCGTCGGGGGCAGAGTGAGCGTCGGTTGCGTGGGACTGTGTCATCATACCCCTGAGTTACGCGAGTTGTCATTCATTCGGTCTTACAAACCACAGGTGATCTTCGCCCTTTGTGGTCGCGAGAAAACTCACTTGTTTTACAGGCGTGCCGTGTCGCAATACCATGGACACGCCTTCGACATTGGTGGAGAATGGGGCTGCCGGTTTTCCCCTTTACGACGCAGATACCCCGACAATGAACAACGGTGCGTATTACAGTGGAAAGAGCCCATTTGAAATCCCCACTTGTTGACTACATCGCCTCTAAAGTCGTTGTGGACCTCAGCGCACGTACGGGTGCACTACCACTCACGTCCGATGACGAATTGCAGTTTAATATCGTCCTCCGTCGTCAGCGAACGCGTACATCAGGCGAGCCCAAGTTGAAAGCGGTCCCTTCACGCTTCTTGAACCTCAGCGACGACTTTGAGTTCGCCGGGTGGGGCTCCATTTTCAGGATCGCGCTCTCTCGGGATGACCTCTCGCATGGTCATCATGCACTCCTTGAATTGCGGAGCCAGCGCGTATTAGGTCAATTTGCGGCGAGTGCACTCGCTGCCAACGATATTTTGGGTGGCGTGTTCTATACGATTCCAAACGTATTCGCTTTATCTGGTGTATAGTGAGTTGGTCGGCGTTCTGGGCTGCTTAGTGGTAGCTCATCATGCTCTCCGTGACTTCAAAGCTCGCCACTTTCCATGTTTGTTGCCACTCTGACACTGTTCCTTTGGCGTCCAATCATGGAGGAGCTGGGATCAGCTCTGCCAATAAATGGAGCACCTTACACCTATCTGTGAGTACTTCCGCTGATATCGACGGGGAAGCATGGTTTTCAACGTGACAGATTGAACGGGTCAACAAAGGCCGTCGCACTCGTCGGCGCTGCGCTGCTCCTCCTTGATTTCGCCGCGACTGCTGTGGTGTCGGCCGCAACTGCCAGCTCGTACCTCGCTGGAGAGGTTGCCTTGCCATTTCCACTCTACATCGGAGCCTTGCTCGTATTCATTCTTTTTACAGCGGTCAGTCTTTTGGGGCTTCGGGAGAGTGCAAGAATTGCGAGTGGTGTGCTTGCATTTCATGTGCGTGGCCAACGTTTCGAGCATGAGTCGAGGTAAACTATTCCACGGCGTGCGTGCAGCTTCTCACAATGTCTGGCCTTGCAATTGCATCCATCGTTGCGTGGGCTTCTGCTGGGACTCTCCAGCTCCGAGAGAACTGGGTCGCTGGCCAGGCAAGACTGTCCTCGCCCGCACCCATTCTCAAACAGGTCTTCAATGGCGTGTGCATTGGTATGCTAGGCATGACCGGGTTTGAATGTATGTGAGCACCACGACCAGGGATATAGTTTTGAACGCTCGTTGCAGGTGCTCCGGCTTACGCAGCCAAGATGCGACCAGGCACCTACCCAAAGGTCTTGCGCAACCTCCATATATCGGCTGTGATCTTGAATCCTCTGATGATGCTATTCGTGTTGGCGTTGCTTCCGTTGAATGTGCAGGCGCAAGAAAACGTGCTCAGTCTGTTGGCGCAAAAGGTTCGATTGATGTTTGTTCGGTGTCTATCGTTGTTACGGGTACCGACGGCGGGTATTGTAGGCGGCTGGACGCTGGCTACGGATCTGGGTGGTCACAGACGCAGTGATCGTCCTTTGTGCAGGAGTTCTCACTGGTGAGTCGAGTGGTTTTGCTGGTTTGCCTTTGTTGACGTCTCATCGGGTAGGCATAACGAGCGCTTGTGAACTCCTGGCCGAGTTGGCCCACGACCATGTGCTGCCCCGTGCATTCCTAGCTGCCTTGCCATACACGAGTGCTCTGTATGTTGCGATCCTATCCTTCGTTGGCTTTAGCGGTGCGATTTATGCCAGCACCGGAGCGGATTTGACTGTTGTTTCGAAGATGTAGGTGATCTATAATGCGACTTTACATGTGAGCAGTTGAACATGCGTTGCAGGTTTTCTGTTGCGTGGCTTGCCGTGATGACGCTCTTCCCCCTCTCACTTGTGCTGCTGCGCTTTTCGCGACCTCGTCTCCCCCGTCTTTCACGATGCTCGTTGTCGTGCGTGATCGGCGCCATGGTTGTGGCGGTCGCCGTGTTTGCGGGCAATATTGCCATTGATCCAACCATTGCCGGGTGCGTTTCATACTTTGTGATTGGGCACCAAAGTTGACGCGTCCCCAGTTGGTTTTCACTCTACTTCCTTGTGTTACTCTTCTTCTTTTCCATCACGGACAACAAGGTTGCTATCCTCCGCTGGGCGTATTGGATTTATGACCAAGTCCCTCTGCTCCACCGACTGAGGCGCACGCGGAACTGGGGTGGCAGTTTGATTCATGCGATGAAAAAGCTGAAGAAGCAAGAGGTGTGTCTGTTGGTGAGGACTGACGAGGTGCGGTAAAGGAAACGCGATGTTTGGGCGTTTCGAACTGACGAGGAATCAGATCAATCAGCTGTTCAACATGATCCTCTATGTAAAACACAACGAGGAAACGTCATGCTTGAAGATCGTCCACTTTCATGAGGGAACAGTGCCATCAGAAATGGAAGCCAACGCAAAGAGTACGTGATATGATGCCCTGGTGAGGGTAGGGCTCACGTTTCTCGTACTTGCAGTTCTGGATGAGGCGTTCCCGGAGATCACTGTCGATTTGGTGCGGTCATTTTTTTTGGCGTCAGAAAGTGGAGGTGACTGAGGATGTCGTGCAGATGCTCGTCAAAGGGGAGTTTAATCCACAGACGGTGGCAGCGCTCGCACATCGCCTTGAGATTCCGACGTCGTTGATGTTCATGTGCTGTCCTGGCCCCGACTTTGCGTATCCTGTCGCTGATTTTGGGACGAGGGTTATCAGCCTCTAGAGGGAAAAACGCTAGACTCGTAATACTAGTAGTAAAAGGCAGGCAGCTTCCCACGCATCACACCGAACCACCATGGCTGCAAAGTTGCACCCGCAAGCTCAGAGACTGCGCACCGTTATCGTCACAATACCGATCATGGGTGCCACTGCATGTGGGTTGGCGATCACAAGAGCAAGTAGAAAGTCTAACGGCCTCGACAGACGTCTTGTACGAACGGCTTGTGCGCGGAAAACCGCAGAGGACTGTGCCTCCGCGGCTGCACGGTAAAAGGACGGAGAAAAACGGGACGCGCGGGGACGCATGAATTCTAAGAGAGGACAGGACATGTCTAGTTCTATTTTGTCTGCTCCAGTTGAGAAATGATGCGGGTGCCGGGTACGCGTGCGGGATTGAATGAGCGGTCGCAGTCGGCGTAGGCGGCGCCGATGCCGAAGCCGGCGGAGAGCGCAATGGGCCATGTGCGTCCTGGGGAGTGTGAGCAGAGGGCGTCGGACGGCGGGGGG
The DNA here is from genome assembly GCA_038090955.1 of Xerocomellus intermedius. NCBI lineage: Eukaryota > Fungi > Basidiomycota > Agaricomycetes > Boletales > Boletaceae > Xerocomellus > Xerocomellus intermedius. The sequence goes on from JBBPNP010000427.1 coordinate 17,553, forward strand.
GACGCACTTCGGAAGAGAATGACGGAGGCGACTACGCCGACGCCAAAGCCTACGCCACTGGGACGGGTGAGCAGACGGAGGGGGGGAAACGGAGCAGGCGTACGTTTTGACGAGGAGATCGGCGACTGGGGTGGGTCAGTGATGGACGACGGGGAGAGAAGGGGACATACGACAGCGGTCATACTGGGCAGGGGGTCAGCGGGGGCGCACGGGGGCGACGAGGACGCACCTTTTGGGAGACGCTCGAGGTTGACATTGGACAAGGTGAGACAAACACGGGTCAACAATGTCCTCGCACCAGTCGCCGATGATCTCCATCCCCAAAAAGACAACGGACGAGGTCGACTGGACGACCCCCGTCCGCACCCTCGTCGCCAAGTCGTACGGCGAGAACCCAGAGACGTATGCACAAGAGTGCCAGGCCCTCCACCGCTGCAGACAGGATGCAGTCAAGGGCGCCGGCAGCGACATGACCGGTCTGGCCGCCCCCCCCCCCCCCCCCCCCCCAGCGCCCCCCCCC
>JBBPNP010000428.1:0-18013 GCA_038090955.1 Xerocomellus intermedius
CCAACTCGAAGTTTTGTGTGATCGTACATTGTACATCCAACAGAATGGACAGCTGTGTCAAATTAGTAGAGACCAGCTGGCGCCCCCTTGCTTCGGCACTTCGTGCCTGCGCTCGGTGGCCCGGGTCAGTCATGGGAGTCGGGGAATCAATTCGACAAAACTAGATAAAGGTTCGCGCGGTCCCGTTTGCAGGGAATTTTGACGTATCCTGCTGACAAAACCCTCCTCCAATGGAGTCGGGGATGGAAGAGAGAAGTGTGTAACTCAAAGTCGACGTTCGCGCCAGTGGCGAGATAATAGGTTTGTGCTTGTCGATGACTGCTATGCTTGTTGAGTCTGTATGGATTTCGTTAATCTTGTGAAATTAGAGGGGGCTTTAAAACGAGCCGTGGATAGTTGACGGACACGTCAACAACGATAGTAACACACCTTTATTTTGAATCTGCATCTTCAGTTCATCATTTCGGCGTTCCCAGTGATGTTGAGAATTGGGAATCTGAGTCCCAGGATGTCTGGAAGGACTCGTGGTCTTCTTCCGAAAGACAACCGCAGCATTTCGGCTCGGCTCGGCTAAAAAGCGAGGATATCTATGGATTATCAGCAAAGGGTCTAGAGGAAAAGGGAGTGCGTACCTCCTGCTTGCATGCCACGCAGCTAGGAGATGACGTGGCCATTGTCCAGACGCTCGAACATTTCAGCTAAATAATAGGTGGATTGTGACTCATGGACAGTAAGTAGGCGTGGCTCACTGGTGGGACATGTCGGAAGCTGCCGAGAAACCTTCCGGGGCTAGTAAGCCTTCCAGTGCCACTGTCCAAGTTCAGGGCCATCGATAGTTGGACACGATAGATTATCTTTTGGCCAAGTTACGATTCACCAACTACGAGTGATGGTTGAAATAAGGTACGTCCTGCCAGTTTGTTGTGGCCTGTGTCAAGTAGTTGACTTGAACAGCCAAGTAGAAGTTGCAGCCGACATCGCAGAGCTCGAAATCGCGAGACAAGGGCTGGCGTCGCTGAATGCAGACGATGAAGCGTACTTTTCAGCGCTCAACACGTTCGCAAGCAACCTCATGTCTCATTTCGCACGCTCGGGAAACCCGAACGACCTCGATGAGGGCATTTCGCGGACGAAGCAAGTCCTCGACTTGGCACCACCCGGCCATTCTTTTCGTGCCGCAGCTCTGTCCAATATGGGACAGGCACTTCGCATGCGATTCAAACTTCGGGGTGACACCAGTGACCTGACGCAAGCCGTCAGCTACTTTGAGGCTGCTGTGGCGTCATGCACACCAGAGCATTCTTTATACCTCCCGTTCGTGGGGAACCTTGCCAGCGGTCTTCTCAACCGATATTGGATATACGGAGATGTAATGGACCTCGATCGGATTATTGAAACCAGCTCCATTGCTCTATCAGCCTCCCCTCAAAGTCCAAACCGAGACTCACTCCTCAATAACCTTGCGACTGCGTTGAGGCAACGATTCGCAAAACAGGGAAACAAGGCCGATCTAGACACGGCACTGACGCACTGCCAGTCCTGCCTTGATCTACGCCCCCCCGGTCATCCATCAAGACACTCTGCTTTGGGGAATCTCGCGGATACGATGGTTTTCAGGTTCGAGGTAGAGGGACATCTGCAGGACCTGGAGAATGCTGCCAATCATTACATTTCTGCGCTGCAGCTGCGCTCTCCGGGACAGGAGGGTTATCTGCTGTATGTCACCTGCCTCGGTGCTGTATACTGGCGCCTTTTTAATGTGGAGGGAAAAATCGAGAGGTTGGAGACGGCGATTGGTTGTTATAAGACAGCAATGGAGCACTCCAAGGCGCCTAACCTAGACCATTCACGACTCCTCGATAACTATGGTGCAGCTCTTCAGTCGCGTTACTCCTTGCTCGGGAACGTCGATGACCTCGATCAAGCAATCCAGTACCTAACCACATCTTCTCGCATCCTGCCCCCAACGTATTCTGACCTGCCCATCACCCTTCTCAATCTTGGCATCGTGCTTGTTACCCGCTGCGATGCGACAGGCAATATTGCCGACCTAGATTCCTCCATCGAGAATCTTACCTCTGCACTTCAGTTATGCACGCCAGCTCATTACCAGCGTCCCGCCATGCTCTCCGTGTATGGTCGCGCTCTTTCTGCGCGGTTCAGCGCAAGGGGTGACATGCAAGATCTCATTCTGGCCGCCTCAGCGTGCAAGGACGCGTTGACCCTTTCGTCTCCAAAGGAGTCGAACTATTCATCAACTGTGACAAACCTGACGTCGACTCTGTTGGATTGCATCTACAGGTCAGGGAGTATCGAGGAATGTCAGACCACCATCGATTACTGTGATCGTGCCTTGGTTTCCACGCGACCAACAGACCCAGTCTTCATCTCTTTGAAGATCAACCGTGCCAAGGCGTTCCTCCAAAAATTCCAGTATGGAGGAGAAGAGAAAGATATTGAAACCTGTATAGCTGCGTTTCGTGAAATCATCCCTACCATCCCCGAAGGCCATGCAGAGCATGTGCATGCCCACCTACAATTTGGCATCGCCCTCGAAACTCGGTTCAAGTTCGGTACAGATCAAAAGGATCTAGACGAATCCATAGCGTTTTTTCGCGTCGCTCATCGTCACTGCAAACGTGGTAACTCTCGTTACGCCCCCGTTTGCATGCAGCTTGGGAATGCGCTGCGCGGGCGGTTCGAATATGACCACGACTCCGGTGACGCGCTGAACGAAGCGATCGTACTCTTGGCCGAAGTGGAGGAAATCTTGTCCCCCATGCCCGGAAACGCTGATTACAAGGCGTCCTTGGTCAACCTGGGCACCGCACTCTTCATGCGGTTCCAAGCCCAAAGGAGCAGGGCCGATTTGGATACGGCGATCGAGCGCGTATCTCGTGCGCTGACACTCCCTGCTTCCTCCGAACAATTTCTTATTCCGTTCGTCCTCGCCACGCTCTTGTCTGTCCGCTACACGGAAGACGAGGATCTGGCGGACCTGGAGCGGTGTGTCGAGCTCTTTGGTGTCGCTGCAGAACAAATGCCACCCAAGCACCTCGTTCGGAGCAACTTGTGCCGAAACTATGGCCGTGCGTTGGTCAAGCTCGGGTATCACCGCAATCATCTCCAACACCTCGATGCTGCCATCGTCTTCTTCATGGAAGTTATCGAACATCTTCCGGCGTCGCACTATGATCAACCACAGACATCCATGCACCTGGCAGAAGCGCTACACGAACGGGCTAAACTCCTTGGCGACAGTGATGGTCTTTACGGTGCGATCAACCTTATCCGAGGTGTCATACAGACGCTTCCAGAAGACAGCCCGGTGCTCCACTCGGTTTGCCACAGCGCTGCGAGGCTGTCCATGTCCATGTACGCGCTTTCGGAGCAGCAAGCCCCCTCCTTTATGGAAGAGAGCTTCCGGTATTACGCAAAAGCGGCGCGCTATACCTACGCTCACAGTTTCATGAGTGTCATCACTGCACTCGAATGGGCCGAATATGCCGACAAGCTACGCCACTCATCCGCATTGCTCGCCTACCAAACCTCTCTCGGCTGTCTCTATCAACACCTGCTCGCCACGGCGTCCATCAAGAACCGACATGCTGCCCTCCTGGACAAGCACTGGGCCAGACAAATTGGTACGTTGGCAACGGACGCCACGTCCTGTGCGATCGCGCTGGGCGAGTTGGCGCTGGCGGTCGAACTGTCGGAGCAAGGGCGGGGGTTGCTGTGGTCGCAGTTGTCGCAGAGCCGTACGCCCCTCGACGCGCTGCGGTCTGTCGGTGAGGAAGGACGGGCGTTGGCGTCCGACTTTGAGCAGGTGAGCGCCCAGCTCGCGCGGAGCACCGTCGCGCCGGCGGAGTCCGCCGTGACGACATCGCGGTTGACGACGGAAGAAACGGCGCGCCGATACAGACAGCTGTCCAAGAAATTGGAGGACATCGTTGCGCGCATCCGCCGACAGGAGGGGTTTCAATCGTTTTTGGAGCGTGCGTCCTTTGAGAGTTTGCAGCACGCTGCTGTGGGCGGACCCGTGATCCTCGTCAACGTTAGCCGTAAGCGATGTGATGCCCTGATCGTGTTGCACGACGCCCCGCCGCGACTCATCCCCCTCCCCGACACGTCGCTCGAGGAGCTGACGACGCTCTCGACGAACTTTTATCGTATGCTCCAAGCAACGTCAAGCGTCGGCGAGGAAAAGATGCGCGAGCGAGAGGTTGTGGTGGTACTGCGCACCCTCTGGGACGACATCGTCTGCCCGATCGTCGACGAACTGGCCACCCTAATACCGCGCGGCGCACGGATCTGGTGGTGTCCGACCTCGAAACTGACGACGCTCCCGCTGCACGCTGCGGGGCCGTACCGCAAGGGGGCACTGAACTTGCCTAATATCTATGTGTCGTCGTATACGCCGACGCTGGCGGCGCTGATTCGCGCGCGTCATCAGCCCTCCTCGCCCTCCTCTTCACCTACGCCGCCACCCGCGTTTGTCGCCATCGGCCAAGCCGAACCGGCCTCGTCGAGCGGCCCCGCGCTCCAATCCGTCTCTGCGGAACTCGCGCTCGTCCGATCCCTCCTCCCACGCATCACCACGTCCAGCTCCCCCATCACATTTTCCGCGCTCGAGGGGGAGGCGAGTACGGCAGACGCGGCGCTCGCTGCGCTGTCGACGCACGGCTGGGCGCATCTCGCGTGTCATGGGCACCCGAACGTGGAGAGGCCGTTTGATGCGGCGTTTGCGCTGCGCGATCGGGAGGTGACAGTGTTGGACGTCGTCGGTGCGCGCGGGGGGCAAGCGTCCAATGACAACCCCCAGCACACCACGCCCGGCGAATTCGCCTTTTTATCAGCCTGCCACACCGCCGTCGGTGATCGCCACGCGCCGGACGAGATCATCCACCTCGCGGCGGCGATGCAGTTTGCGGGGTTTCGGAGCGTGGTTGGAACGATGTGGGCTGTGGACGATGGGATGGCGCGGCATATGGTGAGGGCGTTTTATGAGTGTATGTTTGGCGGCCCGGGTGGGGGTGGGAGCGCGAGCGGGGTTAGCGGGAGTGACGGAGTGCAGGAGCAGTGGGACTCCACGCGTGCCGCACGCGCGCTGAACAGGGCTTCCAAGTCGGTTGACAAGGACCTCGTCTCGATCGATCAGCGGATCGTGTTTATTCATATCGGGGCATAAAGTCTGTCGATGGACACACATTGGGACACTGCCTTTTTCTTACATGTTTTTACAAGTAAAATTTCCAGTGGATGACGAGACGTGTACAGACCAATAGGAAAATGTGAATGTGAGAGATGAGTCAAAGAAAGAAAATGTAACAATGAACAATGTAAAAAACAAGGCTTTCAAGAACATACAGATTTATCCAAGGGTCGAGCGGGGGCAACCTGAGGGGGATGAAAACAAAAACATCCACTAGAGGCATCAAACCCTTGAAAAAAAATCGCAATCGCAATCGCACTGGAAGATTGAAAAACAAAAATTTCATGATGGGATACCAAAATCCTATCGCTACATGAGTACTAGATTCCGCGGATGTGTCATTTGGAGATACCGAAAAACGAGAGAGGCATGTGGTGTCATTATTAATTCCAAACAACACGGTTGATGAAGAGAGCGAGATGGCGTTGTATATGCGCGAAATGGATATCATTAACGGCTCACCAGGAGAACGCGAGACGACCAGCGACGACGCACGAGCACGAGCACAGGCGATGAGAGGTGACATGGATAGACAAGCGGGGGAGCTGCAAGTGAGATGTAGCTGGCAGGTAAAAAAAACACACAATGACGATGACGATCCGCGATCCATGATATAATAGCTCTATAAATACCCACACCAAACCCCGCGTATACACCTCAACCCAACGCGAATCTCAACGTGCTTGAGCTGTTGGCTTCGTCGACCGGCTGCTCCACGGCCGGCGTCGTCCGCGCGTGCGGGTGGGAGAGCGGGAGCTCGAGCGTGGGCTCTGGGACGACCGGAGGGACGGACGCCAATCCAAGCTCGTACCACGTCGGTTCGGACGTATGCCCAGCCCCGCCCACGCCGACACCGTCCCCTTCGAGCATTGAGTACAAAAACGACGTCCATTCGCCGTGCGTATGCGGGGGTTGTGGTGGCGGATGTTGAATGGGCGGGTCGACGGACATGGGAACGATCCCCACGTCAGAGCTGGTGTAGCGTTGAGGGACGGGCGAGAGATAGAGCGGTGGTCCCATGCCGTCGGTCGCAAAGCGTCCAGAGCCGCTCCATTCGATCAGTCGTCGTCGGTCTGGTGGGGTACCGCGGCCCATGAAAGCACGCAAGGGTTCGGATAACAGAGGGACATGCAATGACGAAAGGGGTGGAAGAATGGGTGGTGTCAGCGGTGGAGGTGGCGGGAATGAATGAGGAAGGGGCGTTGAGGGACGTAGTGACGGGTCTGCCGTCGGGGGCGCTGAACATGGTGGCGGGTCCGAGCTGACTGTTGCCTTTGCCACCAGTCGCCCGTCCGAAGTGGTGCCATCGATGTCCATCGCAGCCGTCGGTTGTGTGTCCACCTTGGATGCACCCGTATCTGAAATGACCAATGCCTGCACAGCTTCTAGCGGCGCCTCGGCTTCCCGCTCCGTCTCACCCTCCCCAGCATCGTCATCGTCCTCATAGTCATCCTCGTCTTCGTCTTCCATGTCGACATCGGCATCCACCCAATCGGCATCATCCATCGGCCAACTGGGATCCGAATCGTCACCTTGGTCGTCGAAGGGGAATGCCTTGCGCGTTCCAGAAGTCGAGCCCCACGAGGACAAGGAATAGGTATAACTGGCCGGGGTATAGAGTCGAAATTTGGTCTGTGACGGGGCCGCGGTTGTGTTCGACGGTGGGGACGATCGGGTTTCTCGGGAAACGGAGCGCGCCTGTGATTCGACGAGTGCCTTGATATAATCAATACCGTAGCGGCGTAATCTTAAAAAAAAGGTTTGAAGAGACACGTTAGCATATGACATCATCATCTGGATATAAATGCAAGCGGATCAAAGGGAATGGCGAGTATATTTGCAAGGAGAAGATTGGACGCACAAACAATCTACCCGCTCTTGACAAGCTAGTTTCCATATATTGATCTCTCGATCACGGACAAAGACAGGATTTGGAGGTACATAAAGCTGGTGTTGTGGAAATGAAGGAAATTGGTCTTGAAGCTCTAACGCTTGCAAGTGGGGTGGCGTTGGTGATTGACAAGAAGGGGGAGGTATTTGTGCCGATAACTCGGGGTCAAACTGGGAGTGGAGGCCGTCGAAAGGAATGAGGGTATCGAGGGCGGGATCTAGTGAAGCAGGTAATGATGGTGGAGTGAATTGTTCCGTGGATGATTGCTGTGGAGTGGATGTAGATGGGGGTTCTGGCATGGAGAAGGAGGCGAGAGATGCTGGCGGGGGGAGAGGATCTTGCGGTGGCGAGAGGGGTGGCGCGTGTCGGTCGTGGCCGGGGAGGGACGGGGACGATTCGGGAGAAGGGGAGAGGGGTGTCAAGGGTGTGAGCGGCTCGGGATCAGGCGTGGGAGACGACGAGCGAGGGGATAGCGGAGGGAGCACCGGTTTGGATGGGTCCGAGTGTCTGTGCTCGTTGGGCGATGTCTCGCTTGCCGGGTCGTTGATCGGCTCGGGTAGTGCAGCATTGGTGGTGGCGGTACTGTGCGGGCTGTGGGATGCGTCAGTGGGGACACACTCGAAGAAACGGTGCACTTGCCCGTCGGTGGTTTGTGTGGGCCTGGACGGGGGCTGGGGAGGGGTGTGTGAGGTGGGGTGGTGGAGCGGAGAGGGGCGACGGACCTGGGCGGGGATGGTGCTTTCCTTGCGGCGTTTTCGTGGGCGAGCACGGGGGGAGAAGGGGAGACCGTCGGGGTCGAGGGCGAGGCGTTGGCGCTTGAGGGCGCGGAGGGCGCGGGGTGTGAGCTCGTTTTCTTGGTCGGAGGAGGAGGAGTCGTGGTCGTTGTCTGGCTCTGGAGTTGGCTTGGGATATTTGGGTCGGCGGTAGTGGGCAAGTCTGGTTGAGCGGCGAAGTGGACAGGCGAGCGATACAGCCGCTGCAGCCATCATTCAACTGTGTCGATGGACAAGGCAATCCATCTCACACAAAATAAAATTATGTAAAATAAACAATAAAACAAATCACTGCTCACGCGTAAGCGTGCACGGACCACACACGTGACAACCGCGGACATCACATGACACACAGCCAAGTAAATTTAACACATCCTTGCCGCGTACCTTCACCCTGCGGACCATATCAGATATCCGTGCAATGTGTCCCGTCGTCGTCCGGATCGCCATACTTACAGGCACACCATCATCCAGGGCCACATCACCAATTATCCAGGAACACGGCCTATCGTATCAGGAGATCTCACTCCGAGCATCCCGCTCATCATCTTGCTATTCCACTCCACTCCACCTCAGAATCGACTCTATTGAATCCCAAATATCCACCCCGTTTGGCGCTATCGCATGACCCTGCGCGCATAGACAGCAGGCGCGGGTGTTCCGCAGTGCGGCATCTATCTAGACGTCCATTGTATTCATTGTCCGCTTCTTCAAATGACAAGTTGACATGACGAAAGCCCCTGGTCAGGCGACCTCACTAAACCCGTTTGGTATATCTTGTCAGGGCATTTCCAGCCTCCACATATGTACATAAATACCATCTGTCGAAGCAGTGAGCCTCACTCAATCGACTTGCGCGCTCTCCTCTCTCCAGGTTCACCTCGCAACGGTCCCATATTACATCTCCGCCATGCGTGTATCTGTCGCAGTCTTCTTTTTGCTCTCAGCAGCGTCCTGTGTCTTTGCCGTCGCCATCCCCGTGGCAAAACGTGAGGTAAGGCCCCACCGTTTGATGCCCCTTGCCTCCACCGAACCCTCCCTCGTGTTTTAGGCCATCTCGCAGAGGGGGAGTCGTGGAATACCTCCTGACGTACGTCCATGTCGTGCCCATGACTCGACTCGACCTGACCATGATCCAGGATCTCGAATTGCGGAACGGCGTTTGGGCCGGTGGTGGTAACGATACTTAAGTATAGGTCTAGGTTCGTCTAGGTTCCAGGATATCACTACATACACATGCTGACTACGTCATTCTAGTCCCTTTTTTTTCCAAGAAATTGCAAGGAGAAAGGGCTTTTGGTTTTGATGGTGTCGGATGGCGGATGAATCCTTCCTAGCCTTCTTTTTTCTTTCACTCGAAGAATCATGACCGATTGCTCACGCTCATTCTTCCCGTTGTCCACAATCCATCGTTATCCTATCCCGTTCGATTCTATTCCGTGTTTCAGTACCTGTACGTTCCCGGTTCAACTTATCAGAGATTATTTTTTCAATGGGTCTCACACTTTAAATTGTTCGATCGGAACGAGTGCGGTGCATGGATCATGGATCCATCATGTGCCTTTCATGGGCTTAGGTAATAGGTACACCATCCTATGCACGGACAACCCAAATCGGGATTCTTCCCGAAGTTGCCGCGATTCGCTCGTTACACCCACTCCATATTGAGCTGGGACCCTGCGGATTCACCCAGTTTCTTCGGTTCGCCTGACCGACCTTTTCTGTGTATTGCGCCTCGTCCACGTTCAGCTTGAACACGTGTAGGCCTATCGAGATAAGACTTCATTACTCAGCGGTATCCATTGACGACTCTTCACCACCCCCCAAAACCCACAGTCTGTAAATCATTCGACACCGACCCCCCCGGTGCAAGACCAGTCCGGCAGAAAGGAAGTTACTATGCTCGTTCAGTATGGTGACCACGTTTTCACTTGGCCTGCTACAAGTCAACAGTCGGCGAAGCTCATTTACATAAGTTGGCCCCCTTCCCGCTCGTTCGTTCCCTTTGACGACCATGTCGCTCGATCGTGCGCCTCACCGGCTCCCCATGGAAAGCAGGGGACATCGTTAAAGCATACCGGCATTCCTCAGGACCCTTTGGGCGGTCTTTCGAATCGATTACAACCTCTGAGTCGTCCAAGATTGGGACTCAATGGAAATGGGTCTCTCTGTGAGTAGTTTTCCATCTCTCTTACCTCGGAACGTAGTTTCTACAGATTGGGGTCGTATTATCCTGATCAACATGTACGTGCCCAAAGTGGAAGGCTACCAACATTTACATTCATCAAGATGTCCTTCGAGCAAATGTTGCCGAGCTGCGAGGGATGTTCATAACGCACTATCCCACCCCTTCAGCCGGTTTGGTCCATTCAATGACAGATTCACGTCACGAGTCGGGGGAACGTGTCGTCGTATCCGATGGCACTGCGAGAGTTGCGGCCAAGTATTCTGAGGCCTGCAAACACTAACCACATGCTATCGCCCTTGCAGCCGAGGCTAGCCTGTCTTCGTGTAGTCCCGCCGATGATTTTCTCGATAACAATGAAAATTCGCTTCTGAGGAAGACTGCTGTTCGCAATGATGGATAACATCAGCTTACAGAATGTACAGAGTTATGTAGTCGAGTGAACACTACACTTTTGGGTCCAGATTCCCATTCCGACCGGCGACCCCTTGGAATGACGGATCCATCAGCAGAAACCACAAGTTACGTGCTTGTTTAGTTGCACTTTTGCCTGGCCAAAATGACCGTAAGTGACTCCAAAGAGGGTAAGCGAACTCCAAGCAAGCTCTTCGAGCACTTGTGAGTTGCTGATGAGTCTGCCCGGCAACACCCACATGTACTGATTGACACATGTAGTGTTCGAGTTTCTACACACAGCTGCTCACGTCAACAAGGGCTAATAACTGTAGAGGTGTGGATGCAAAATCTCGATGTGGTGGAAGCTGCACCCACCACCGATGCAGACCCATCTACTGTGAACAGACATATTTAGGTACAAAGGCTTGTAATAGTGAAAATGGTTACTGTCGGCACGTCAAAATGCAGCACCGCTTTGAGCATGCACACAGATTCTACACGCTGAACAGCATCCTCTGGCACAGCTCCTGACGGAACAGTATGATCTGCCGCCGAGGCGACCAAAATGCAGGAAGGGGGAAATTATTCATCAAAGACTCCTCATCACTCGAGGGAATAGGATCATTGCGAGAATGACTCCCGGCGACAGGATGGTCATCAGTCACAAGGCAGAAAGGGGCCATCCACTGACAATCCACAATGAGATCACAATCTGTGTCGTCAACATCAAGAGGCACTTCTGCAGTGAAGGTTGTCCCACAGAACTGGGCCTGAACTGTTCCATGCGTGAGAGGAGGTCCTGTGGAAGAGTGCAAAGCGATGGTGGGCAAGACGAGACAACCCTTGGGCCATAAACCCTCTACCTCCGTATCGGGAATTAGCAGGACAATATTCCTCCCCCAAAATGGTGCATGTTCCCACATGAGTCTCTTTCAATCTACTGTCTCCTCGTGTGCCATTGACCACTTTTTGCTCGACGATGCGCGTGTGGTTTTTCCTTACTCAGTGTCGCAGCAATCACTGCACAGGTTTCAGTGACTAAGGAAGCAGTTATCTTCGGGCTTACACAACGAAGACCGGTATCAATCCCGTTGTTACCATGTCCTGTCTGTCGTCGTTCTCGTCGTCACATCAGGATCCTGATCTCAGCAAGTATTCAACTGGAATAACACTATTCTTTTCTCGCACGAACTTGTTAACGTTTACACGAATACTTATTTTCTCTGCCTTTTGCTTGACTGTGTGAAGAGGCTATGCAATGCAGTACGGTGACGCATATATTTACGTTCTCCCACTCCGATGTGACACCTTTGTTCGTATTCGGTTCGCCTTTACCAGCTGGATGGCGGAATGAACTGTGGAATGACCCCGGACATTGCGATTGCAGAACGGTATCAGCCTCGGGACCCGTTTCAAAACTTACAGCTTCCTCCGGGTCGTGAAGGTAGCGAGCAAATTTCCACCGTGCATTTCCATCCGTCGTCGTCCGAGTCCAAGCATTCCGCAGTTCGCTTCGGATCGCCATACGCACAGGCACACCATCATCCAGGGCCACTGTGCATCGCCGAATACCTCAATTATCCAGGAACATGTCCTACCCATCAGGAGATCTTACTCCGAGCATCCCGTGCATCATCTTGCTATTCCACTCCCCTCCACCTCAGAATCAACTGTGCGCTCTAAATATCCACCCCGTGGCGATATGGCATGACCCCTCGCGCAGGCAATAAACTTGACAGCAGGCGCGGGTGTTTCGCAGTGCGGCATCTATCACCTGGACGTTTCATTTGTTTTTTTCGCTTAACCGTGACGAGCGCCCCTGGTCTGACAAGCGAGCACACTAAACCCGTTTGGTATATTTTGTCAGGGCATTTCGAGGCTCCACATAAATACCGGCAGTCGAAGCGTTGAGCCATCACTCAACCGACTTGCGCGCTCTCCTCTCTCCAGGCTCACCTTGCAACGCTCATACTATATCTCCAACATGCGTGTATCTGCCGCAGTCTTCTTCTTGCTCTCAGCAGCGTCTTGTGTCTTTGCTGTCGCCATCCCCGAGGTAAAACGGGAGGTAAGGCCCCGCCGTTTGATGTCCCTTGCCTCCATCGAACCCCTCCTCTCTTCTTTTAGGCCATCTCGCAGAGGGGGAGTCGTGCATTAATTGACGTACGTTCATGTCCTGCTCACGACTCGACTCGATCTGACCATGATCCAGGATCTCGAAATGCGGAACGGCGGTGCACCTGGCAGTGGTCCCGATACTTGAGTATAGGTCCAGGTTCTAGGATACCGCTACATACGCATGCTGACCCCGTCGCTTGTAGTTCCTTCTTTCCCAAGAAAAATTGCAAGGAGAAGGGAGGGGCCTTTAGTGGTGGTGTCAGATGGCGGATGGATCCTTCAAAGCCTTGTTTCTATTTCACTCGAATAATCACGACCGATTGCTCACGCTCATTCCTCCCATTGTCAACAATCCATCGTTATCATATCCCGTACGATTATTCTATTCCGTGTTGCAGTTCCTCTGTTTTTCTGTATGTTCCTAAAATATTTTTCCAGCGTGTTTCACACTTGTTCGCTCCTTTTTCTGATCGGAACGAGTGCGGTGTGCATGCATCTCATGTGTGCCTTTCGTGAGACACCCAGCATCGTTTTTTAGGGTTGCGCTACCATAACGTGTGCCTGTTTGTGCCTGCTCGTGTGTTTGTGTGTGTACGCCGCCGTCCATTCAAGGAACGAGGGTGCCATCGAATCGACACGTGTTAGTCACCGCAGGGACTTTAAGTTTTAATCGCGCGACTCGTCCGTTGCGCCCAATGGAAGCGGTGAGCGTCCATTCGTCCCAGGCCGACGTCTGGCATCTCAAGCGGATCGTCTTTGGTGCGGGCGATTCGAGACGACCCGTCAAGATCATCACCCAGAACTTCAACGGGTGAGTCCTACGCGCATCACACGAGCCCCGACTGCTCATCCCTCCAGACCATGTTCCTTTATCGCCATTTGTGAGTTTCTCCGCCCTGCACATGTCATCCTCGATTGACCATGCGCGCAAGGCAACATTCTCGTCCTACGTGGTCAGATCGAGATTCTCCCTCCCGACCGCACCACCGTCTCGTACGAATTCCTCTCCCAGCTCCTCGGCGAGTACCTCCTCACGAGCTGTCCCGATATTGACATCTCGGCCGCCTTGTCCATCATGCCCAGTACCACGAGTCAGTCGTGTCTCTCGTCCATCCCTGTTTGTCTCTTATTCATCCCTGCTGTCCCCCCACCCTCCTTCTCCCGTTTCTTCTCTTGTTCGTTGCACCGATCTCCCAGAGGGCCTCGACCTCAACCCCCAATTCACGAGCATCACCGCTTTCTCACCCGTCTCCGCCTCCGACGCCGGCGAACTCGCCCTCTTTTCCCAAGCTGGCATCCAGCTCGTCCACGGATGGGTCGTCGATCCAGAGAGCTCAGAAGCAGAGGTAATGACACAGATTCGGGACTATGACAGCGCGGTGACGTTGATGGCGGACGCGGATTATATCACTAGGGGGAGATTGTTGGGTGGCGAAGGCGACAGGGATGCGAGGGAGTACGGCGGGGAGCCAGAGGCGGGTCCGAGTAGCGGTGCTAGTGCGGCTGCGGGCCCGAGTTCAGGCCCGGGCGTGGGTACCTTTCACGCGCGTCAAAGCACGACGCAGGACTACTCGGGTGAGGACCTACGCAAGATCGAACACGGTCAGTCGCGTTTGCGTTTTCCAGTTTTGCTCCGCCTAATTGTTTTGCTCCCTCACAGCCATCGTTGCCCAGCAGTTTTTGGACGCGACCAAGTCACAGCTGACGTACCACGGTCTGTTTCAGCTCGCGTCGACGCTCCAGCCCGGCTCGCTCGTCGCGCTCTTCCGCAACGCGCACCTCTCTGTCGTGTACAAGTCCCCCGGCGGTGTCCCAGGCCCAGTCACCCCGAACCTCAACCCCCGTGCCGACTCGGCCTCTAATTCCAACCCCGACGCCACGCAACACGCACAAGACGCCGCCCTCTATGCGCTCGTCACGGACGACGTCTTCCTGCACGAACCAAGCATCGTCTGGGAACGCCTCGAAGACGTCGACGGCTACTCGTCCTCGTTTGTCGATTCCAATTTCCACCGGGCAGTACCGATCGGGGGGGACGTGGCGGGTCAGACAGCTGAGGGGGCGTTGAGGCGGTTCGAGATGGAAGCAGGGTTGTGCGGGATTGAGGATCCTGCCGAGTGAGTGTCACTTCTTTTTTTGGATGTGGAAACGAAGCTGATGTCGGACCGGCGATGACTAGTCAAGCCCTCGCGAGACAGATGCAAACAGAGGAAGATGAGCGAGCGAGGGAGATCCATACGCGGCGTCACCAAGCCCTCGAACGACGACGACGCGCCGAGGAGGAGGAGAGGCGGCGGAGAGAGAATCTGAACAAGGGGACGGCGGCGTCGGGGGGGAGGGCAAAGAAGAACAAGAATTGCGTCATGATGTAGAGGCGTTTGTTCTTGTTTTGGAATGGGTCGCAGCCGGGAATTTACTCGCTTGTTGCGGTCAGTACTACGGACCTGCGCGCGGGAGCGTGTGGTTCTGGGATCGAGACTTGAGACGGATCGATGGCATCTCGATCTCGATCGAGGCGCTTGACTGTTTCGAAATTCGCAAGGGCGTAAACTGCCCCTGAGGGGCTGAAACAGAAAGGCAAAAAGGGGTCATTGACTTCGTTATTCGCAGGCAACGCGAGCGACCGAGACCGGTAGGGAACGAACGGGCGCGTTGTCAAACCAATGTACTTCTTACACGAAGTGAGGCCCGGGTGCAAGGAAGATTGTAATTAATCGCGCCGCCGTAGAGGCTAGACCTTGCTTATTCGGAATCGTCTTGTCTCGGCAAAACGTACATGGTAGATGATATACGTATGTAGAAGCTTCGCGGCCAGCGTGCGTGAGAGCG
Organism: Xerocomellus intermedius; assembly: GCA_038090955.1. Taxonomy (NCBI): domain Eukaryota; kingdom Fungi; phylum Basidiomycota; class Agaricomycetes; order Boletales; family Boletaceae; genus Xerocomellus; species Xerocomellus intermedius. Next base: position 15,405 of record JBBPNP010000428.1, read on the forward strand.
ATTCTGAAATCGAGACCTGAGACTACGACGAAAGAATCTCTAAAAAAAATCGCGATTCGGGAATCTCCATCGAAGCACTCGAGAGTCTATACTTGTCCTTGCTTCGCGAGACGATTCAGAGGCTGAAACGAGCGTGGCGCTTATCGTGAATGAAAATGAATATCGGGCGCTGACGAAAGACGGACAATCAAAGAAAAACGGTGCGTGTGTCGATTCCGAGATGGCGGGTACCTCGAAACGTGTGCGGGAAAATCTCCCTTGAGTCTATACCTGTTTTGCGAGACGATTCCAGAGGCTGAAAACGTGGGGCGCTTATCGAAAATGAATAGTATCGGCGCTGACGAAAAGAGTACAGGATTGATGATGAAAAGAGGGAGGCCTGTGCGTAGCCGCGCGCGACGACGTGGGCGTGCAGTGTGGTTCTGAAATCGAGACTTGGAGTTTTGGACGGATCAACGCATCTCATTCGAGGGCGCTCGAGCGTTCAGCCTAGAGTTATTTTCGCAAGGCGTAAACCGAGGCTGAAACACAAGGCAAAAGGCGCTATCGACGCCATTATTCAAGGGGACAACGTTCGCATAGATCGGCATCGACCTATTCATAGTACGCGAAGAGAGGAGGAAAGAATGTTATAATTAATCGCGCCGTCACGTACAGGTGTGATCAGAATCCTCTTACCTCGGTAAAACGTGTTCGTTAAATGATATATAACCAGCGCGCGTGGGAGTGTAGGATTCTGAAATCGAGACCTGCATGACGAAAGAAAAAATCGCGGTGGAAATCTCCATCGAAGCACTCGAGTCTATACCTGTCCATGTTTCGCGAGATGATTGAGAGGCCGAAATGAGAGCGCTTATCGAAAATAGATATCGGCTCTGACGAAAGACTGCAAAACGGACTGTGAAAGAGAATGGGCGTGCGTCGACTCCGAGATGGGTCGTACATAGGCTGTCGTAGGGCGGGTGGCTCGAACGTGTGCGGCAACCGGCGTAGGGTGGCGTGTCTGTCCCGGTGGCAATTGCCAACCCCCCAACCCCTCTTCTGCCGCAGACGATCCCATGTACATCGTACGTAGCGAGGAGAGGGCGGGAATCTTATCTCGCTGGCGAGCGCCGACAACGTCTCATCTCCGTTGAGGCGCGATCTCGCACGGAGGCACACTTCTATTCGGTTGTTATTTCAGGCGTCGATGGCATGTCATCGCCAGCGGTTCTCTCTTGTCGAACCTTGGACTGGACGAGATGATGTCAAGGTGTCGACGTGTGCTACGCGCGATGGGAATGGGATGGATTATTTGATAGGAACGTTCGGTGGGGTGAAACGAACTTGGGGACGTTCTCGAACTGGGATCGCGGATTCGACATTGATTGCCAAGAGGGGAAAGCGTTCAAACTTGAAATGTGCACGGCCCGAACCGGAAAATTTCGAGCTATCTCTAGTTTCAGCAAGCGTACTTGTAGCACAGCACGAGCACCGTCGAGGTCCCCTGCGGCAGTTGTTGCTCATCTGCCCTACAGATAGGCCTTCAACGGACTGAACACCAGCCAATATCAAGTTGCGAATGCGATCCATACCAGGCCCGGGCGATGACGTAGCCTGAGAACGGGACTGTGCAAAGGTGACAAAAGCCGGCGAGAATGTCGGTATACGGGGAATAAACGTCGTCATTCATGCCACGACAGTGATGTCGTGATCGCCGTTGGGCGGTACCGAGGAACGCCCCGAGACCCGGAGCGACTAGAATGCGCGCATGACGAAAGAGAAGCGCGTGAGGGACGATAGAGACGGGGTTCGATCCATTGGAGGGCGTTCGATGGCGTCACATAGCCCTGAACGTAACAAAAGTGTTTGAGGGGTCATTGAGGACCCGAGGGAAGTACTAGGAATGTCTCGAACGTGTGGTCCGGCCAAAGTTGGGGTACTATATGTCACAGATGAGCGAGGTCAGGCTTCATAATGAAGAGGAGACGTGGGATTCACTGGTGAGACGCACCGTGATCCCCGTTGGGCGGTGACACCGCAATGGGTTCGTGTGGAGAGCAATACCTGGCGCACCGGTTCGAAAACGAGGCAGGTCGAACTTTGTAGCGGGAACTTGGACGTGTGCTGTCCGTTTCATGGACACCAGCGCAGTTCGGACGAGTCTCGGGCTATTGCCCGCAAAGATCGCAGATGCTACTAGAGAGAAACTTGCCGATGTGCAGTTGTTCCAAGTTCACTGAAATGGTCTCAATACATCACAAAAATAGTAGAAATGTAAGATTGCCTAATATGGCTGAGATCCCTCGGACCCCGTGAGAAGAGTCAGTCACGACTTATCACGAGGTGTCATAGAGTCTGAGCATCCGCACATCTTGATGTATCGCAATATCGTAGTCACTCCCATGTAACTAAAGCTCTGACAACATAAGATATTGCCTTCTCGCAGATGATGTGAAACTCAATTATCCTCACGACCGTAGTGTAACTAAAGTGAGCCATACCCCTCCCGAGCCCAGATTTCTTCGTCAAATTCCTCTCCATCGCCCGCAACAACAGGGTCATCCTCTTCGACCTCGCTCTCATCTGACTTTGAATTAATGAGTTCTCCGTCTTCGCCCATCCCTTCG
>JBBPNP010000429.1:0-17967 GCA_038090955.1 Xerocomellus intermedius
CGCAGACGTGTCGGGGCTCTGGAGGTGTGGCTCGGGGATATGTATGACGGGGAGCACCTCGGCCGCGTTCTCCTCTCCGGTGATCCCGAACCGCGCAAGCACCTTTTCTTTCAAGTTGCTCCTCGGGGTGGATGTCATCCCCAACGACGAACGCGCGAGGTCGTGCATCATCAACCGCATCGTCTCCCGGCCGACGTGAAAGCCACCGCCTTCGTCACCCAGAATCCAACCCCACCCGCCTGTTCGTGCGAGTTCGACGAGGGAGCCAGAGGCGTCTTGGGTGAAGGATACGACGCAGGAGCCGGTGCCGGCGATCGCGGTCACGGCGTGGGTGATGTCGTTGTGGAGTCGGAGGGGCGCAGCGAGGAGATGGGTGTCGTTGGCGACGGTGAGGTGTGTGCCCAAGGGGAGATTGATGAGCGGTGCGATTACGCTGGCGGCATTGCGGGCTGCTGCGGCAGAGTCGACGCCAGAGATGCCGAACCATGCGGAGGCGAACACGCCTGGTTCGACGGGGAGGGGTATGGGTTCTGTCGCGGGCGGGGAGACGCACGTCTTGAGTGCGTTAGAGACGGCCGTCCGGACGGCGTGTTGAAAGTCTGTCTGTGACATGTAGGCAAAATTGGATGGGCCGCCGAGAGCACGGCCGACGATTTTGCCGTCGTGATTGGTGATGACGGCGGAGGTCTTGGACCCGCCGCAGTCTACGCAGAGGAAGAAGGACATTGTGGGCGGGATGGAGACGGGACTCGGTGCCAGGAAGTTTGTAGCCGGTGAGCAGCAGTACTAGACGAGAACACGACGGATGTGATGATCACCACCGCATGATATCGAGGTCCAGAAGCATCATCATGGAACTGATAAGACCTTATTTGTCCTGTTGGCCGTGTGGGAAATTATGTTTGAAAACATACCTCACCTTCGGCCCACCATATCAGCTCAACGCCAACCCGGAATTCGACGGTAACGACACCACTCAACTTGTACGAGCCTGGAGAACACATTCCGGGTTGACCGGTGAAGAACCGCAAACAAGGTTTTGAGAATTCGAACTTCCGGACTCTGGGATTCAACTGGGATTTACTTGTCGCAAGAAGGATGTTTGATGACACGAAGGGTCAGATGCACAAGGCGAACATTGTAAGTACAACTCCACCCAAGCACGTAGACGCGAATATGCTAACTGCTCTTGGCTGCAAGGCCCAAGCATAACACAAGATACCGACAATAGCAAGTATGAAGCCTACTGCAGCAAGGAAGACACAAAGCGCGTGGGTCCGACTCAAGAACCTATGGGGCGATTCATTCGACATGAACAGTCCAACTTGCTCAATATGAGGATCGGTCGAAAAAATGGGTGGTTCCACTGGATACAAGCCATTCCTCTTGTTTCGCTCCGGTACCGACGTTACCGTGCCGGAATTCATAGACTTGTGCATCATTGATTGGGCATCATCGCTCGTACTAAGCGTTTGTTGTGGCCCCAGATCGGTGGGATCCCGCTCGACGTCGTTCACAGTATACGCACGGGCGGATGGGTACGTGCGCACGGAGCTCATCTCGGTGTTGTACGGTAGTGAATACTAGTCTGATGCTGTCCACCTTGCGGAAACCGCAAGTCGTTGGATTCGTGGATGAGAAGAGATGATGAATGCGCTACGCTGTGTGCTTCGCAATGTGAGCATATATCAGTATATACAATGGAGGAAACCTGTACGCCCTGTGTCGAATGTTGAATTAATATTCAGGTTGCCGCTCTCCACGTTGCGTCGGTCGGCATGGAGAGGGCTCCGCGACTTGGCTGGGTACAGGACGGAAGGAAAACAAATTCGTCAACAAAGATCGATCAACTGGACGTGCTTTTGGCGGCCGGTGTTTTCCTGAATAGCGATGGCAGTCTTCAGCGTCAAACTTACTTTACGGTGGTCGCCGAGCAAGGGCAAGTGTCTTTTGAGCCACCGCCACCCCACGTTGCTGTACCGACTTGAACAGGCGATGGAACCTCGTACCATCCAAGTCGAAATTTTGATTCGCAGGGATGGCATCCAGACACCTTGTTCACAGCGGTCCCGTGAACATGCGCGGCTGGCTTGAGCCACTGCGGATGGAATCAGATATGGACTCGTCAGGCGCCAGCCGCGCAACGGGTTGTCATCAAGCCGCCGCCACTCAGCCGGTACATAACTTTTGTCCGAGTTCGAGATGTGACTCACACGAGCGCAAGTGGTCTATATTCTAGACTGGGTGAAAATCTAGATGGCCGGTTCGCAGCATGCACCCGCAGCGGATTGAAAGATGCATTGGCAGGTTACCCACGTCGACAAACGTCCTACATCATTCTTCGAGAGCAAGGGCAACCATTCAGTCCGGTGTTTCCGGAGATGACACTCTGAAGAGTGCGGTGGACACGGAAGGCTATAGATAAACCAACGATTTCCAATCCTAGATTCGTTGGTAACGAATGCAGTTGACTTTTACTTCTGTTATGTAGAATTGTGTTCTACGGGCTTGTCCGAGTTGCCAGTGAATGGTGTCGTTTCCGTCGAATTCCGGGTTGGCATTGAGCTAATAAGATCGACCGAAGGTGACGTGTGTTTCAAGTGTCAAACTTGGATATTTTTTCCAGGTGTGATTTGAAACAACTCGCTGCTGCGCCATCATCATGTTGGGGTCACCCCACGCAGACGTGCCCTTGTTCCGCAGGTCCATCTTCACCCATCTCCTCGGCACAACCCCGGACGCCTCACACCTCGTCGGTGGCTTCCCCGCATCCTCGCCCGCGTTCATCGATGCAGCCACTGCGACTGTCCTCACCCGCGCCGCCCTCCGCTCATACGCCCTCCAGTTTGCGTATTCGCTCCACAACCTCCCCGCACCCCTCGCACACCAACCCCATCCCACCGCCCCACCCACCGTCCTCATCTTCTCTCCCAACAACATTGCCTGGCCCATCCTCTTGCACGGCGTCGCGGCCGCCGGTTTCCGTGCGACACTCGCCAACAGCGCCTTCACCTCCACCGAACTTGCCCACCAATACGTCGACGCCGGCGCCCACCTCGTCTTTGCCCACCCGACCCTCGTGCCCGTCGTCCAGGACACCCTCAAGGCCCTGGGCTGTACCGAATCCGAGATCCGTGCCAGACTCGTCTTGGTAACGTCGCACAGCCTCACTGGCGTACCTGACCCCGCGCCCGCAGACTTTGCGCACCTCGTCCGACTCGACACCTTTTTCGGGCGGGGCGCCCTTCCAACCGAGGTCAGCTTCGACGGCGAGCGATCCAACGAGACGTTGTATCTCTGTTACTCCTCTGGGACGACCGGCAAACCCAAGGGCGTCGAGACGACACACTACAATCTCGTCTCGGTCATGGAGATTCTGAGACCGACCTTTCCGAGCACGACCCCGTGTCTGACACCATCGTTGCCCGGGGACACCACCGGTCCGCGGCCGGACGTGTTTTTTGGGTCGTTGCCGTATTACCATATTTATGGCGCGATCAAGCTGGTCCTGTTCCCTCTCTTGCAGGGCACGCCTGCGGTGGTCATGGCCGGTTTCGATCCGGTGCGGTTTTGTCAGGCTGTCGAACGATACAGGGCGACGGTTTTGTTGGTCGTTCCGCCCATGTTGGTTGTCCTCGCCCGTCATGAGGGTATGTCTCTGTCTTTTGAAATTTAAACTTCCTCTTCCTCCCTCGACAGCTATCGAGAAGTACAATATGACTTCAGTACGTATGATCTACTCGGGCGCTGCACCCCTGGGAGCAGACCTCGTAGCGACCATAAGAAAGCGTCTCCAAAAAGTCGGTGCCGACGTCGTCGTCAGTCAGGGTGCGGCCACCCACCTGCCGCGCCGCTGACCACACTGACCCACCCTCCGCGCGATGTTAGCATACGGCCTCACGGAGACCTCGCCGACGCTCACGTTATTACACACGGACGATGCCAACACGCACATCGGTTCCGTCGGTCGCGTGCTTCCCAACATCCAAGTGCAACTGGTCCGCGAAGACGCGGGAGAGGTGAGCACGTGACATCTGTGCTGGCGTGTCATTGGTGTCGATCGCAGCGATCGCTGATAACATGCTTGTCGCGTGGTGTAGATCATTACAGATATCGAAGGCGCGGGCGAGATATGGGTCCGAGGGCCGACCGTGATGAAGGTGTGTGTGTTTGCGGCTGGTCGCTTCTTGCAGGTCGCTCACGCTGGGTCTTTAGGGGTATTTGAACAATCCCAGTGCGACGGCGTCGGCGATCACGCCCGATGGGTGGCTCAAGACGGGGGATATCGCAATCAGCGATGCCGAGGGATTCCTCACGATCATCGATAGACGGAAAGAACTCATCAAGTACAAGGTGAGCACACGCGTTCTCGTGAGTCACAGTTTCATGTAACCTCCACGCGCTTCTTGATAGGGTTTCCAAGGCAAGTTGATTCCCATATGATTGGCGTTGGCGCGTCGTTGTTTTGCTAATGGGCGGTGCAGTGGCACCTGCGGAGCTCGAAGCGCTGCTTCTCCAACATCCAGACGTCGCCGATGCCGCTGTCGTCGGCATAGTTAGCAAAGAAGAAGCGACGGAATTGCCGAGGTGCGCCGAATACCGTTTTCGCCTGCCTTGTGTGTGTGAACGCGCGCCAGGGCATACATCGTAACCACACGCCCCGTCACACCACGCGAGAGCGCCAGGCTCGCACTCCAAGTGCAGGCGTGGGTCGCTCATCGCGTAGCTGCGCACAAGAAACTGCGGGGTGGTGTCGTCGCCGTGGACCAGATTCCGAAAAGGTAAGGGGGTGTTTTGGGGTTGTTGGTGCTCGGATGCTGATGAGTTTGACTTGCGCATTGTAGCGCGTCGGGCAAGATTTTGCGACGGGAATTGCGTGAGAGGGCCAAGGGGGAGGTCGGACATGGTCAAGTGAAACCACTAGTACTAGTGAAGTTATGAAGACGATGGTACCAAGGGAGCTCGGTTTCCATCATAGTCGTCACTATGCCTGGTTCGGACGAGGGTTCGTGTTCGTTGGAATACCACATCAATATGAATGATCGATTGATCGGCAAACCCGATCGAGTTGTTTCGCTGTTTTGTCATTACTTACGCCACGAGGGTGCCATATCGGGCATGTATCTCGACGGCGTCTACAAGCTACAATTTGCTCCTCAATTCGGGCACCAAATCCTTGCCCCCACCGTCGCGCAAAAAATCTCTCAGATTGGTGAGCGCACGGACTTCCATCTGGCGTTGCGAATCCTGGTTCTCCGTCCCCATGTGCGGGAGGAGGGCGTTTTGTGGGAAGGCGAGCAGGCGCGGGTCGACGGTGGGTTCGTTGGGGTAGACGTCGAGTCCGACCGCGGACAGCTGGGGGGTTCAGTACTAAGCACCTGACGAGCAAGGGAAAAGACGGGCAAAGACCTACATGACCGTCCTCGAGCGCATGAATCATGGCTTCCTCGTCGACGACCTTTCCCCGCGCCGTATTGACTATGACGCTCCCGCGCTTCATCGCCCTTATCTCGCGCTCTCCCACGAGGTGTACCGTCTCTTCGCGCAGCGGGACGTGCACGCTCAGCACGTCCGACCCCGCACACAGCACCTGCACGCTCTCGACGTACTCGCACCACTCGGGCGCCCCCGGGACGCGGTGCCGGCTGTGGTAGAGTACGCGCATCGGAAAGGCGTGTGCGAGGTGTGCGAGGCGGAGGCCGATCCCGCCGAGCCCAAGGATGCCGAGGGTGCGCGTGGTCAGGTCGTGCGTGTCTCCCGGGGACATGGGCGTTTTCCAGGTGCCGGCGTGGAGAGATCGTTCGGCCTTTGAAAAATGGCGGAGGGTGGAGAGGATGAGGTAGAGCGCGGTGGTGGCTGTTGCGTCGTCGACGGCGCCGGGGGTGTTGGAGACGTTGATGCCTGGACGTGCGTTGGGGGAAGGGATTGAGAGAAAGGGTTGGACGGACGAGAGGCTAACCTTGTGCAGCACACTCCAACACGTCGATCTGATCGTACCCCGCCCCGTTGTGGGCGATCCACTTGACAGTGCCCATCTCGGCGAGCGCACGGACGATCTCCTTGTCAAACACGCCGATCCGATCAGCGGATGTGTTGTGACGGTAGATCCCGACGATACCGTCATATTTGCCACCCGGTTTTAGGCCCGCGAGAAAGTCGGCGCGGTTGGGTGAGTCCATGCGCTGATGCAAAAGGCCAACAAGGTCAGAATATGTCTCGGAGGAGGTGGGGATGGGGATAGGGAATGACGTACGACGACGTCTGCGAGGCCATCAAAGAGCTGTTTGACCTCTTCGTGGGCCCAGACGATGTTACCTACAGACGATCGACCATCAGCGATCCATCGCGATCTCACGTCCCATCTCAAGTCTGACCGCAAAGCATGATTCGACGTTGATTCGCCATCGCAGCAATGACGACAATTTAAAAAAATCGAGGACAGGACACAGGCGAAATCGATGGGTATATATAGACTTCACTCAGAACGCCTCGCGACACAGGCGACGGCCGCCAAATCCGATCAGCAGATCTGCGAGGGAAATTTATGATGTACTTTTGGCATATCCGGTCCGGCCGGCCAAAGACTCATGTCATGTGGTTCAAGTTGGCGTATTATCTCCGACATTCTGGTACGAGGTCCTTGCCCGACCCCGTCAGCAGGAAATCCCTCAAGTTCGTCATCGCCCGCATTTCCATCTTTCGTTCCGTGTCCTGTGTGCGCGTCCTGACGTGTGGTAACAGCACATTTTGCGGGAACGCGAACAACCTGGGTTCACCCGCGGTTCGTCCGGGTACACGTCCAGACCGACCGACCGCCAACTAGATCCACGGCGATGCAAACCGCAAACCGCAAAAACAGCCACCACCATCAACGTCGTCGCAGGCTGCAAAAAAAGAAGAGTCACACGATGTACATGTCCGTCCTCCAACGCCCGAATCACCGCCGCCTCGTCCGACACCTCGCCGCGCGCCGTGTTCACGATGACGCTCCCGCGCTTCGCCGCCCTGATCTGGTGCTCCCCGACCAGACCGCCCGTCTCCTCGCGCAGCGGGACGTGCACACAGCGCATCCACGCTCTCGACGTACTCGCACCACTCCGGTACGTCGGTCCGACGGCGCCGACTGTGGTACAGCACGCGCATGGGAAAGGCGTGTGCGAGGTACGCGGCGGGGGCGAGGCCGATCCCGCCGATCCCAAGGATGCCGAGGGTACGCGTGGTCAGGTCGTGCGTGTCCCCAGGGGAGATGGGCGTTTTCCAGGTGCCGGCAAGGAGGGATCGTCCGGCCTTTGAAAAACGGCGGAGGGTGGGGAGGATGAGGTAGAGCGCGGTGGTGGCGGTGGCTTCGTCGACCGCGCCGGGGGTGTTGGAGACACGGATGCCTGGGAGAGACGTTCCATTGTCGGATCGCTGCTCACCCTTTTCTTTACACGCGTGCACATCGACGAGGTCGTACCCCGCGATCCATTGCACGCTGGGCGGGAGACCCGCCACGAGTTCGCGATCGAAGATCCCGATCCGGGCTGGGGAGACGTTGCGCCGGTAGATCCCCACGGTGCCCTCGTATGGCCCCCGCCGGGTTGGAAGCGGGTTTAGATTTGCGCGGATGGAGTACGCACGATGACTTGGGCGATGCCACCGAAAAGCGCGTGTATTTCCTCGTGGGCCCATCTGAGGCTACCTATCGATTGGAGATCAGGAACGTGATAAGAAAATCGTGGTTCGTGGTTGAACTGTAGCACAAATCATGATCTTTGGCAACGTCGTCGTCATTCTGCCAGCAGCTATGATAAGTGAAACGATATTTGGAGGATGAGGTAGTACTTTCCGTGAGGATCTCAATTAATAGGTCCCTCTGGAGAACGATAATAATAGACAGTTTGAGGCACTACGCTGACTGGGCCACGACGCGAATAGACAATTAAACCCGTCCGGTAACAACGTTTGTAATCAGTACATTAGGAGAGGCAACTAAGAATAAGATACGAAACCAGCCAGATGCACAGAAAGGAAACACGTAGGCAATAGAGAATACACACCCATCAACCTAGATACCATCATTAACCTGCGGAATGCGCAAACCTCACTCGACTACTCACTTGTCGCCGAAATCACCTCCATCTCAAGGACCTTCATTTCAAACGCCCGTTTGAACGGCACAAAGAGTTTACCGGGCACTGCGAAAACAATCTCCTCAAAGACTCCCTTGAACTTGGCGGGCTTCGTTTCCTCTTTACGTGCTTCTGTTCCCTCCCGGGTTCCGCAGACCAACAACTCTGCCCAAAGTTCGGCCACCATCTCGACGCTGTTTTGGCTGGAACTACATCCAAATGCCCCGAGGACGAGCGCGCGGTCACCACGAATCTCAAAGATACGCAACGCGCGCGCCATGCGATCCCGCATCGTGTTTCGTATACCCTCCTCAAAGACGAAGGCATCTGAAGAGGTGATGAGGTAATTTTGACGAATGGCAGCAGCATTCACAGGTACACTTGAGAGGACATTGATAAGATAGGGTGTGATGGTCGAGCTGGAACGCAACGATGCTGGATCGACATCGACATCGACATCGATATCGTCGTCGTCATCTCTACGAAACGCGACAACACCAGGACTATACACCATGGAATGATCGTGCAGACCGGCACCGTCGGCGCTCAAAAACTTCCTGTGGGTCCGATAGAATTCCTTTGCCTGCGCTGATCGTAAGCTAGCTACAAGTGATGTGGATCGTGCAAGGGTTTCCTCTTGTTCGTCACCTCCATGCAAGAACCCACCGCCTGGTCGCTTAGCAGATGCAAAGGACAGGACACCCACAGACGAAGTGGGGAGTGCATTGGGATATTGCCTCGTATACCGTGGACTGTCGGTCACCAAGTGTCTTGCAACGGTTAAAGTGGACTTGGGTATGAATCGAATCAAGCTTGGTTCGGAAGTGGGCGAGTTTGCCCTGCACCCACGCCAGTTGGCAAGGTCAGGCGAGCAATGCGGGTAAAACGTGGTGCCTTGCTGGCTAATGCCGATTTGGGGGGCGATGTCGTAGAAAGACTGCACCAAGTTGGGGAGCGTGTTCCCCTGGGGATTGACCACAGCCACTGGCATTGCGTACTGGAAAGGCGACGGAGTCACCGATGGAGGGGAATGGGTGGACGGTCTCTGTGTGATATACTTGCCATCTCCTAGGACGACCCGTTGCGTATCACGGGCCGTTTCGACCCATTGCGAGCGTTTCTCGCGTAGGGCTGCGAATGCCAGTCGTCTTCGTTGGCGTTTGAAGTGGTCTTGCTTGCGCTGCTGCTTTGAGCGCGCGATGGAGACGGATGGCTGCTTGATCGCAGTCAAAGGGTGTATGGGAGTGCTGGAGCGTGCCCTACCTTGGGGCACTCTTCGAGTCGACTTTCTTGCCATTGTGTTGGTGGTGATGGTGATGGTCATCGGGTTCTGTGGCAGTGTTCCTTGGCGCAAATATTTGTACTCGTATTATAAAGACATTCCCACGCTACTCTGCCTTGATCGATCATGCCATTCTTTCAAGGGGCGACCAACGTCAATGCCTCCCATGGCACCTTCAACGATGTAGCAAAGGATCAGACATATACGGACAACAGCAATCACAGTACAGCCAGCAACTCAAACAATACCACCACCGTCGACAAATCGTCCAAGGTCACTGACTCTTCGGTCCATCACTCGATGGGTAAGATCGCCTCCATCTACGGTGGCGATGCCCACTTCACCAACGTTATCGATCAGGAATGCCTCTTCCCCCACCTTTCCCTGACGCGGAGCAGCCGTGATGCATTGATCTGGCTCGGGCCACGTTGGCGGGCTTTATACTGTTGCATGTAAATTCGATTCACGTAGGCATTCCGAGGCTATTTTCGGACTCTTACTGAATGCTTCCGCCTGTGACAGATGACGACCGCTCGCTTGATGCGTCGTACTTGGCGGAATTTTCTGTTTGTCATACGTGTATTTCAATTGTATTCCACGCAGTCCAGATTCATGAAAGGACCAGTAGTGGGTTGTGGGGTGAACCAACCAGGATGAGACACGAAGGAAATGCGGGCTGATGCCCTGACGGACTTCTCGAGCGATGGGGAGAACACACTGCCTAGTACTCTACGCTGTACCACGCCATGCTACCGCGGCATCTTCCGACTCGGACCGCTGGCACTTGCATACCTCCGGCCCTGCGCGCCGCTCGGCCGCGCTCCAGGGCACGGTTCAAACGTACCAAATGTGTCGATGCAATATCCATCATGATCATTGCGATGCTGAAAATGTGTCCAGTCAAAGACTCAACATGTCTGAGGAGTCAAGATCCCTTCCTTTTGTTATTTTGTTTATTTTGTTTTGTTTTTGCTAGAAGATCAAGCGATAACGTCATACTAACTGCAGCCCAAAACTGGCACTGGCCCAGTGGCACGAGGCTGCAGCAACTTCTGCTTGATTCACCCACTCCTCAGGTTGAGCAGTGTTGAACGTCAAGCAACGCTTGCTGAGTACTACAGAAAAACCTCTGCCCACAAGCTAGTACCGCTGTACTATCTCAATTTCCAAAGCTTTTCATCCTTGAAGTCGCTCAGATGTCACATCCTCTATTCTTTCCTGGAGTCACATACTTTTATCCGATTGGCAACACGTCCGCTGTACGGTTAACTGAACACCTCCCTCCTGAACAACCAGCAAACATTCTGCTCCTGGCGTGTGGCGATCCTCGACACATCTTGTACACTGTTTATACAAACGAGACGAGTTCCAATATCGGTGCGGGCCTTGCGTCTTCTAATTCGCACGCGACGTTCTAACTCGACTTGTGTAGAGTCACAGAAATTGGATGTAACTTGTTGCGACGCGGAAGCCGCTGTGCTCGGTAGGGCCTCGCATTTCCCTTCGTGTTCATCTGGATCTTGAAATCTCAATTAGCACGCAACGCAATACTGTTCACGCTCTTGGCTGATGAAGGCGCTCAAGATAGGATAGATTTCATATGGAATATCGTTTATCACTTCGTGTTGGATCAAGAATCGCTGTCCTTGCTCATCGAACAGTGTCGTAAACTCGTGACGTTGGCGAAGGATCTCGAATCATGGAACGCTGGTCCGTATGCACTTTTTCTGACCGTGTGCGACAAGAGGACGCTTGCGGAACTCCATCGGTTCTGGAGCCTATACGTCGCAACGGCCGATTACACTCCAGACCATCGCAAACGATTCAAGAAAAACTTTTTAGATGGCATGAAAGACGTCAACGACAGATCTAACGAGGGCTTTGTCGTGACATCATCTCGTTCCGCTGGGCCTCTTTTACCCCTTGCGGTGGAAGCAGTCGGGGAGCAATTCCGCAAATTCTGGTCGACTGGGATCACAGACGATGGTCTACATGATACGGAGCAGGCTACGTTCGTCAACCCCACGTTTGCCTTCTCCTTGGCAGGAGAGGAGTTCGCTGTCCACTATGGGGTGGACCCGGTCGCAGGATTTCATCTCGCAGAGGTATTCGCGACCTCCCGTGACGATACGCCCGGTGTACTGGTGCAGAAACTGGTACGAGCAGCTCGCGACCAGTTCTCTCAATGGTGCACCTCGGTCATCAAGCTCTTGAGGGTGACCTCCATGACGTCATCAAAGCTCGTTGTTCGGATGTTCGCTGGCGACGCGCTGAGATTGTGTCAGGCATTTTCCCATCTCAACTCATGTGGCGCCATTGCTACTCCGATCTTGAGCTCGCCATGGAAGGCCTCGAGAATAGAGTTCGAGGGGAACCAGTACGGAGAAGGCGCTTATACTCCCGCTCCAACCACGTTCAACGTGATCGACACGTCCAACGTTTCTGATCATGTTGGACTCCTCAACCTGTTGGTGGTCACTATTCCCATCCTCTCCAAGTCCCCTTCCGCGACATTATACACCGAGGCGTTGCTTTCATACGGTGATGCACCTTCGACACACATCTTGGAGCGACTCTGTGGTGACATGCAAACAATGTCAGTTATCTTGGGGGTTGTACCCTCCGCTTTCCTATCGCGGTTCACGACTCGCTCGAATGTTCATGAAACTCTCATGCAACTCCTCCAAGGACAACAGTACCATGAACAAATTACTTGGAAAGCCATCGGTAGCCAGTACCTCGTATCGTTCGCTCCAGATCAGCTTGGTCGACTTCTCTTTGAAATCTACCTTAAGATGTTCTCTGATGAGAATATGGCTCGTCAACTGCAAAAGGTGTCTTCATCAGCTAGACGGGTGTTTCTCGAGGCAACTCTCGTGCACTACACCCGTCGGAGCTTCGTACAGCTGCTGGACCATATGAAGTCGCGGGTTCAAACGGACTGGACACGTGTCATGGAGAAGTTTGACGATGGGGTTATGCAAGACACCAGCCTGATATTGGGTTCCAATCTTTACCAAGAGATGTGCTGTCACTTTCACCTCCTGGATATCGTAACGTTCACCTCCATGGAGCAGTCATATATCCGAAATCTGCGTACCAAAACAAAAACTGCGATCTTCAACGATTGGGAGTCGATTCCAGCAGTATTCACAGTCGCCCTTGTGATCCCCCGGAGCAAGATCACGGCTGTCGAATCTGAGCTTCGCCTGGCGGGAACACCTCTGCTCCAGTGCGAGATCAGGAATGCGAGCTTTTGGAATATTTTCACCCACATTTCTGCAGCATTTGGAAGATTGGAAACCACAGGAACAGGTCAGACGAAAACCGCAACCATCGTGGAAGACAAGGAAGGGGAATCAGCCTCCTCTCCTTTAATCGTTTTCTTCTCTGCTCCGTCAAGCTCATTGTTGTTGGCACACAACGCTATTGTCGGGTTTAGGACTCGTCCTTCACCACGGATGTCTTACTGCCCGTCACTCCTCGAAGCCATATTCACCGCGCCGCTGGAAGACTCGCGACACGTCCACATACTTGCCGAGCCCCCTTTTTCACCGATCGCTCGCTCGGCTGCGAAGGATCCGCGTATACAAGTGGCTCAGGAGAGCAAGCGGGTCTTCAGTGTGCAGATGAATGAGTCTCGTACCGAGATTCGTTCATTCGTCATTCGAGTAGATATTACGGACCCAGCTGGTCAAGCTTCGCTAGCAGCTGGGTCGTCTGTGAAGCTCGAACAGACGCCGACCAATGGGACTCGCCTGTGCATTGACAAGTACACGGAGAAGATCTGCTTTCCGTTGCCAGTGGATGCCGCAAACGCGAAGTTCCGCGTCGCTCGCAAGTCGATGTACATAGAGGTTCGTCATTTGTGGCAACAGCTCATAATTGGAACATACGTTGATTGCTTGGCAGGTCATTGCGCCATTAGCAATGTCCATGCAAATTCAAAATGAACGTGGTATCGCGAATAGGTTCTTTAGCGTGCTCGACGGCGGAGTCCCAACGTTATGGAATGTCCACCGAGTGAATCTAGATCGCTGCCCTCCGTTCAAACCGTCGGGAGCATCAAAGTGGCTGGTCCCGCATGCCTCCCTTATGTTCTCCCACAGGGAACGTGCTGTGCGGGAGAATAAATTCCCATCACTCGAGGACACCTTCGTGAACCTGAAAGATTCTCTTGTCTCTCTGTTGATTTCTGCTGCCGGAGTTAAAGGCCCAGTCCAATCTATCTTTACATTACAGAACACATCTACACGCGAACTTCTCGCTGTTATATTCGTCGCTGATCTTCGCCTCGACATTGGTTCACACACGGTCCTTGCCGATGCCTGGGTTGCTCCGGGAACGGTGGCTGTTCGAGATAAGCTGAGCCATCTCTTCAAGATGTTTGATATCGTCACAATCAAAATCGATCCAGATGAATCAGAGGCGTGGCGCTACCTTCTTCCGCTGCTTGTCGAACGGTGCCGAACCTGGACGCACCGACCTTCCTGCGAGTATTTGACGCAAGGAACGATCCCGTTGTCTCCGGATGCTGGAGCAGATCCCGAAAAGAGTCCTTTCTGCTCCTGTGGTGTCGGGGTTGGGACGGAGACATTCCCACAACGGTTCAAGTCTCTCGCCCCGTACGCGACTCGAGTAGCCATCAGTCCTCTGTTTGCAGTTCCGTACCTGGAGAAGGTGGGAATACCGTCAGAGGCGCCAACGGATCAGGGAGGATGCAGAGCGTGCGGGAAGCAAGGAGGGTCGTTCTCTCTCTGCGGGAAATGTAAGACCGCGAGGTATTGTTCGAAGGAGTGCCAGGTGAAAGACTGGAAAGTTCACAAGAAAAATTGCGTCAAGTAGCATCTTCTACAAATTACTGGACCTGTTTTACATTCCCGGATATCATCAGGGGAATCAATTTACCTTCCACAACGTTCCGATCACCCCGGTGAATCTAGTAAATTACATTGCAGCCGCGAGCTGAAAGGGTGCATTTGGGGCGCGTTTCGAATGCAACGGGATACGTTGCGGGTGCGCAACACGCGTTTGGAACCCGCGGGTGGTGACGAGGGGTTGGGGGCGTGTTTCGGATGCACACGGTGGCAACGAGGGCCCGGGACGAGGCTTGTTTGTGACAGTCATTACAATATATATTTTGACAACATCTGACACGTGAGGCTGAATCGAACCGGACTGTTCGGACTGTTCGGAAAATCCTGGACGTCCTCGATAAACGTATCATGATGTGATGGCGGCTGGAATATTCCATCCCCACCCTCGAACCGGCGCTCAAACAACCCTGGCACATTCCTATGCATTTCTCGCTCAGACACCCCGCAGCAGGTTTCATGCAATACCGTGTCCTTGAGAATTACGCTATCGCACAGGTCCTCTTGATGACGGGATATACTGCTGCAGTCTTTTACGCTGTGTTTTATGAATCAAACCCATTCTCCAAACCTCAACGCGCTGGGTGGGTTGCTGCGTCTCAGATCCCCTTTGTATATGCCTTAGCTACAAAGAACAATGTAATTGGGCTGCTCGTCGGTGTTGGGTATGAGAAGGTTCGTGTTTAAAATCGATTCAAACCTGGAGTATTTGAGCTAATATTCCACCTAGCTCAATTATCTTCATCGCCATGTTGGACGCTTGATGGTGATTTGGGCCAACGTCCATGCCATCGGCTACAGTATGTCGTTACTCCTAACCACGCACGTGGGCAACGTTCATCTCAGATCGGTCTTGTGTGTGTTTTCACATCGGTCACGCATGGTATACCTTGCCATAGACAGTCAAATAGTGCTACTGAAATGAAGAAGAGCGCACATTTGGCATAGAGGCAGTCCATCATGCCACTGATAAACTCCAGTTTGTTTTGAAGGCTAAAATTGATAAAGTTGGTGTCGATAAGCACACGATACGGTGGCACAAGTTCCGTATTGTGCGCGAGAAAGAGAGAAGATGTGATTTGTGGGCTGAGGCGACATATTGAAACACTGTGAAGCGTATAGGGTTACCCACCACGTACACTCGACCAACTGCTTTTGCTTTAATTGGTTCTCCTTCCTGTCAAGATATAATTTATATGCCCCGCCTGGTGAGACAGGAAAGCAATGTCGTACAAACGGGCGTCATTAGGACTCAACAGTCGTTTGACCGCTGCGAATTTGCATGTCTTTTTGGCTCTCCCTGGAATGCATTTGAAATCCATAAGTATGGAATAGAGAATTAAACTCGACATATCATCGTCTAATTCACCGGATCTATTGGTGTAAGTTACTTGCCCCACCATGTGGATAGTATAGGAACTTTTGTAAATTTCCTGGACGCAATGAAGCTCAAAGCAGGATTAAAATGAAATGTTACTGATAACATACAAGTGTACTAAGTGATCCCTATGAGCAAAACACTACTGTTATATGAGAGGACAATGTCCTGTTGCTTGAGTCTGCATTGCGAGTGACTCAGGGGAGGGCGAGGAGGGGGATGCGAAAGCGAGGGTGAAGCCGGGCGAGGGCGAGCGACAGCGACGAGGGTGGGGCATGCGAAGGTGACGGCGTGCAGGGGTGAGAGACGAGGACGAGGCGACGGCGTGCAAGGGCGAGGGCGAGGGCAAGAGTGCGCAACCCCACTTCCAAGTCCGTTTGAGCGGGAGTATATTCTTTTTTTTTCGAGGAACGAGCGATGGCGTACAGCAGCGAGAGTGAGGGTGGGGACGTACGACGGTGATGGTGACAGCGTGCAAGGAGGGCGTATGAGGGCATGCAACGAGGGCAAGCGACGAGGCTCGCCCTGATCGCACGCCCTTGCCGTCGTCCACAAGACGAAGGTGACGGCGTGCGAGGGCGAGGGAGGAGGGGAAGGCATACGATAGCGAGGGCGGGGGCATGCGAAGGGCGTGCGAGGGGCGTGCAAGGGCGTGGGTGAGGGCGAGCGAGTTGGGGAGGGCGAGCAACAAGGCTCGCCGTCGTCGCACGCCGCCGCCGTTGTCCGCGCAAAGGTGAGGGCAAGCTGAGGCGGGGAGCGCGACGGCGAGCCTCGTCGCACGCTCCTCGCCGTCGTCCGCTGAGGCAAAGGTGACAGCGTGCGAGGGTGACGGCGAAGGCGCAAGGGCGACGGTGAGGGCAAGCGAGGTGGGGAAGGCGTGCGACGGCGACGGCGAGTGAGGTGGGGGATGGCGTGCGTAATGCGATATGTTTTTTTTTCTGTCGTGTCGTTGGAGGGTTAGAACGATTATCGGAATTGTTCGACACGGTCTCAGACTTTTCCGAGTCGGTACGGATGAACGGGCTTGCTTCTCTGAATCTGGACCTGTTCGAGGAGAAGGGAAAGCACATCGGCGGGGATGGTGGTGGGGGCGGAGGTGTGGTGGTGGGAGGATGAGCTCACCAGTGACACGGGGACTTGGAGAAATTTTCATTTCGAGCGAGAGTATAATATTTTTTTTTAATTATCTATGTTGGCGGTTTGGGGGGTCTTTGCTCTCGTCACCCTTACGGTATTGCAGGCAACTCTCTACATCTGACATCTTAGCCGATATAGGCTCCGAGTGATAGCAAGCGAACAACACTCTCGGGACTTGGGAGTCGGGGACGAGGAGCCTGAGAGGAACAAAGATTTACATAACTGTGAGGCTGTCGCAACTTTTTTTCCGGCATGATAATGCTGGGTGCTTACGACCCCTTACGACTGCCTTTTAAGGTATGATAACCCAGATATGGGCATTACAAGGTTCATTATAAGTTAATTATCATGGCATTCCAATGTAAAAAGTTACATAATTGACCTCAATTTGCGTTGGCAGGCATTACAATGAGGTACGATCTTTTTATGGTGTATGATAAGTCATTACCGCCGGCACAAAAAAGTTCGGACAGCCCGACACGGTGGAACATTGCACGATTACGGATATGATATTACCAGGGCTGGCACGTAGTGTTGTCGCGAACTGAGTCGAGTCGAACTGAAGCACTTTGCGGACTGGCCTGGAGTTCGTTCCACTTCGATGTTCAAAGTTGGCCCATAGACCCCAGCCAACAAGAGAGTCCAAAGAAATAGCAATGGGTAATACACGACTGTGTAGATCAAGACTAGGCGAGCACCGAGCCAGCATCTTGTGTACTGTATACAGTGGCTCAAACAACTGTCCCAATGTTTGCATGTTTTTCACTAAAGTTGATAACCCCTAACCGCATCTAACCTGGGCCCTAACATATGAGTGTATGAAATGATGGGCTTACTTCTGGCTTTCTATGGGTGCAAGAATCAAGGGATTCAGTTAGGATTTGATGAAATGGCAGCCATAGCAAAATAACAACTCATTGGGACAGTTGTTTGACTTTGTACAAGAAAGAATATTTAGTACTTGGATGACCTCCCTTGGCCTTAATAACTGCTTGAATCCTTCTAGGCATGCTTTCTATCCATTTCTGACACTCCTCCACAGAAATCTTCCCCCACTTTACCACCACTCTATCCCATAATTGATGAACCCCTGTGGGAGCCCTCTCATATCCTGAAAGACATTTTTTGAGATGACCCCAAGTGTGTTCAATGGGGTTAAGGTCTGGAGATTGAGCAGGCCAATCC
>JBBPNP010000430.1:0-17951 GCA_038090955.1 Xerocomellus intermedius
CCTTAGTGGTTCCTAATAACTCTAGATAACTATCCCTACTTTCCTAGCACACTCTACATAAGTACTACATTATTGTATTCCTGATATGTTTTTAAGGTGTGTTCAAATGGCAATTCAAAAAAGGACACGCGGACACCGTAGCTATTACATGTTATGTAAGGGTTGGGCATGTTGAGGGAAGCAAATTGATCAGTCTCACCACATTACGCCTCACAATACACATTATATTATGATTACAATACAATATCTACCACAGGTGAACAGATAAGTGCAAAGGTGCATGCATTGGGTGTCTCAACTGGGAAAGGGTAGGGGCAGATAAGCAAGCAACTGCATGCACTAGTGCAGATCAACACCTGTGTACGTACATGCGCTTGCGTGCATGCGTGGGTTGAGCAAAAGTGGACAACGGTGACAGTGAGGACGCAAAGCGAGAGGGTGAGGGCAAGAGCAGCAACCACACAATGTGCATAATCATGCGTGTTGTGCTATCATTTCCGCATGCTCCTGTTGAACATACACGCTATAAGCACAAGTAGTGCTAACGCTCGCTATACGCAAATGGAGTATTACCGCATTTAGTAGTCATTACTAAATAGCAAATATAGTAAGTAGTTGACACGCTGTTGTCAGCTACATATACTTCAAACTCAGTCAACTGAGTTCTAATACATATAACTTGTTCTACAACCAGTACATTCAGTAAGGTGAGCAGTGCCTAGCACTCTCTGTACGCATGATGAGACTAGGAACAGAGTACCCGTAAGGGACTCTTGGATCAGGAGACCTGCAAGGGTTCCTGCTGCTCACCTAGTTCAACATCACATGTTACTGAAGTGCAGATAGATTCTATCCTTCTTACGTTCTCGGCAACCCTTACTAGGATGTACCCAGTAAGTAAACTTCTTGAACATGCCACTGTCTTCTATATCTAACATGTGTAAGCTACTCTAATGGTGCGCAGCCAGCTCTACGCAAAATTCAAGGAGGACAATTCTGAGACCTATCAGGAGATACTGAAGCTTAACAGCATAATGGAGCTCACTGAGTACACACCTTTGACGATCGCCCAATGTACACAAACATTCAATTAAATCCGGAGACAGATGATGAGCACGGTAGGATTCTGGAAATCTCAATGGAATTTAACTGACCCATTATTTAGCTCGAGGCTGCGGCTGCAAAACATGGATTCGAGGCTGCCATTGTGATGTGTGGCAACACGGTGAACAAGGATGTCTCATTGGCTTTTGCCCATAAGACTGCTGGTGCAAAGCAGGTGAGATATGTCTGCCTTTTAAGTGTCTTGGCTAACATCACTTCAGTTCTTTGAGAGTCATTGCCACGCTGATGAGGATGTGATAATTGGCCACTTAAAAGCACATGTCTAGCATGTCCTTCACCCATCTTGCTTCTGATCGTCTAATGTACATTTAGCAACAAAGTCTCCTGAGAGATCATCAGCGACACCTTTGACAATAAAGGAGTTGATGGAAAAAAAAGGAATCACCTACTTCCACATCATTCCAAGAATCGCAGGAGTCGACAGGCCTTCCAGTGCGATCAGTCCCTGCAGACGTCACAAATAACAAGACTGATATCGCCATGTCCACTGAGGGCAAATTGACATACATATATTAAAGACAGTATTTTGCACCTTATTGGTTAGTCCAATATTTGTATAGTGTTTGTCAAATGTATCTGACCAAATACTTCAGAGACAGCAGGGGGAGATGTGTCCAAGATCAAGCGTGGCAACCTCCCCTGGGCTTCGCTTGTCCAGGTCTTTGCCTTGCAAGGCCTTGAGATGCGAGGATGGCCATCCTCAGTTCTAATGCCTGGCGACTTGCGGTTCAACAACCCGCTGGCAAGGGCCAAGGGCATCACTGTTCTCAAAGTTCAGGAATATTGGGACCTTTATCATGCATTGCAGAACGATGAAATCACCATTGCAAAGATTGAAGGGCCCGCAGAGCGCAGTTAGTACCTCCTTTTTTGTCTCACCTTTTGACACTATCTAATATCTCATTTTAGAGGCTCTCTGGGATTCCCAGTCTCCAGTAATCATTTGCACTCCACCTCAGTCAGATAGTGACCTTGCAAATGAGCAGCAGATGTATGCTAATGGTGCCAATGACATGGATGGGCCGGGCTGGCTTACTCAGACCAATGCTGCTACCCACATCAAGCGAAAGCCAGTTCATACCATGAAGGCCATCTCTGATGATCCCATCGTTATTAGTAGTGGGGATGACTCGACACCTGTCGTCAGGCCTATTAAGATGAGTACTGTGAAGCCTACCTCTGATGATACTATCATTATCAGCAGCGGGAAAGACTCAGTGCCTGTTGTCAAGCCTATTAAGAAATTGAAGTCCAAGGTTCCTGCTCACGTGAAAATGCCAGCAACGAAGAAGGGGAAGTACAAGTGCATCGTATCTGATGACTCAAGTGATGACAATCTAGCTCCCACCAATGACAATGCAGGGAAGCTGCTCCCTACCATAGAGGTTCTGGAAGATGAAGGCAATTATTAGAACACAGGGCCCTCTCGTAAATGCAAGGCCAATGCCTTAATGGCTCCTCACGCCCCCAAAAACTTCCCCTTGATCCTTAGGTGAGGAAACCCATTGTGCATTGTGAGTCTTCATTGTCTTCGCGAAGATTCACTAACTTATAACCATCTCAGCTAACAACCCATTTGTGGCCTCTCTGGCCACTGACAACTCCTTGCCCCCACCCCAAAATTCTGTAATTGGGGTTTTCGAGTGCTTGAAGGGTTCTTCAATATGGCCCTTGCCACCTAAGCCTTTCCTGTGCTCTTCTTTCCCAAAGCAACATGCACTTTTGATGCTGTTGATTGGGACCCAGTCCAAGTCCATTCTGCCACCGCCCCCATTCTCTACGACCACGGACAGCAGATCTCCCATTGCTCAGCCCGACACCTGCAAGCCTATTGTCATGCCACTCCTATCTGAGGCCCCTGTCACTTCTGATCCTGCTGCCGGCTCCTGTCCTGCCCATGCTACACAGTCCGATGTTGTTCCTCAGGCTCCTCCTTTCCCCATTCCTCCAAGTCTACCTCAGCAGCAAGGATTGATTGGAGGGCATCCAAATGACGGGCCTGAGGAATCTCATGGGGTAGGCCATCCATTCCCAACTCAGGACTAGTCCCATGAAGTGGGTTATACGCTTCCAATGCACGACCAATTTCGCATAAGATATCTGTTCCCATACTTTCTCTATCCGGCTAGAGATAATGGTATACACATCTACTGAAATGACCAGCACTCACTAGTGGAGCACAAGCCAAAGCAATAGAACAATTGAGTAGAGAAGAGTAGCTCCTAGAGTTGAAGGGAAAACTCCAAGAGGACAAGACTGAGGTTCTCTAAAGCTCTATTGGGAGTTTATATACTACATAGGAGTTTGTACTAGTGTACACTAGATCAGTAGATATCCTACGCTACATGAGTAGGTAGTGAGGCATAGATGCTGCTAACAGGTGGTGCCCACAAGGTATGGGTGAGGTAGGTAGTGCACATGAGGCGAACATGTACGAAGCATTACACATGTTACCCATGAGGCAAGTGGGTCTAGACTGTGGACCAGACTTGAGCATTTAGTGATCTCGGGTGATAGGGGCTAATAGATAGGGGCTAAATGCGAAAGTCGTTCCAGAGAGTCAGGAAAAATAGTGAAAAATAAGGAAAAATAGGTAATGTCTGTAACACTATCCCCTCTCTAAGAATCAACTTCCAGGCGATCATTGTAAGGGTTATAGAGTTTGGTATGTTCTCCAAACATCACTCAGAGGTGAACACACGGATTTCTTTTATGAAAGAGTTCAATTGCTTCTTTAGCATTCCTGAGATGACTCCTTGCTTCCCATATGCGATCTTCCTCCTAATGAAGGAGGTACTCCAGATTCTTGCCCTTTCTCCTTACATCCGTGACATAGTCTACCTCATACTTCACTTCTCTGTCTTCTGTGACTTTTACTGGTCCGGGTTGAGCAAAGGTTTGTCCTTCAAGGGGCTCCTTATAGAGGCGGACTGTTGGAGTCAAACGGTATCCGTATTTAGTAGCTTACCTAATCACGTTCATTTTTGCTCGTTCGTAGTCCACTCTACCTCAGTTGACTCTGACCATAGTCTACTGAGGTAAGATATCCTTTACACTCTTTACACTCTTTACACTCTTTACTTACTCTCTACTGTAGACTTATTCTCGTCTACAGGTAATAGACTAGTTGACTCTGACCATAGTCTACTGAGACTTATTCTCGTCTACACGGACACGGGAGATATTGAGCACTGGATGAATGTGCATGGTATGGGACCTGCGCTGGTGGAATGCCGAGTACTCTGGTGTTGTTATTCTCTATTCCTATTGCATGATCCTCTCTGCGAGATAGGGCGTCTGCTTTTCCCATGGTTGCTCCTGGTTTATGAAACCATTTGAAGTTGAATCGGGTAAGGTACTGGGCCCATCGGGCTTGACGTTGATTGAGATCTTGATGTGTCATAAACCACTGAAGATTTGTGTGATCATTCCAGATCTCAAATTCGTGGTGTGCTCCTTTAAGATAATGACGCCACTATTCAAGCGATCTGATTACACTAAGCATCTCCTTGTCGGCAACTGAGTAATTGTGTTCTTCTGGTGACATAGAGTGAGAAGAGAATGAGACTGGGTGCCATTTTCCACTTTGTTCAATGGAGAATACTGCTCTGATAAAAAAGTCTGATGCATCTGTCTCTAGGCAAAATACTCTATTGTTATCTGGATATGCAAGGATAGGGGCGGTGGTGAAGTGATGTTTGAGCATGTCAAAGGCTTTCTGCTGAGCTTCCTTCCACTCAAAAGGGGTATCTTTCTTGGTCAGATCATTCAAAGGTCAGGCGACCTGTGCATAACCTTCAATGAATCTGTGATAGAAGTTTGCTAGTCCAAGAAAACTTCGTACTCCTCTAACATTTTTGGGTGTCGGCCAGATCCCCTCTCTAGAAACTATTATACCAAGGAATTCCACTTTTTGGACACTGAAAGAACATTTCTCGGATTTTGCTAAAAGATCATGTTCTTCTAGACACTTCAGGACTTTCATGTTGATGAATGTTGTCTGTTTTGGTGAAGATCATGAGGTCATCAATATAAACCACCATTACACCAGCCATGTCTAAGAATATTTTGTTCATCATGGTCTGAAATGTGGCCAGCGAGTTGCATAGCCCGAAATACATTACTATGGGTTCAAAGGATCCTTTGTGACAAATGAAGGCAGCCTTCTATTCATCTCCTTCCTTGATGCGGACATTGTTGTATCCCCAGCGTAGATCTACTTTTGTGAACCATTTTGATCCTTTAAGTTTGTCCACCAGCTGGGAGATCAGGGGAAGCGGGTAGTTGTTCTTTACGGTATGCTCATTTAGATAGCGATAGTCCTGTACCATTCGCTTTCGTCCATCTTTCTTGGGCACAAAGAACACGGGTGACGTCTGTTCTGATTTGGAGGGGCGGATATATCCTTTAGACAGTTGGTCATCAATGAAGTTGGATACTTCCTTCTGTTCCTCTGGGGATAGGGGTATTAGGCGACCCTTTTTAGGTTTGAATGTCTCTTTTAGATCTATGGCGTGGTCTCAAGGTTTCCTTATCGGCATCCTCTCAGATTCTTTCTTTGAGAATACCTTTAGGTACTGATGATACACTTGGGGGACTAGATCTGCAGGTTTTGGTTCTTCCTTTGTACTGGTGCTTCTTGTTTGAGGGCAGAGATATGGGCAAGTGAATCTCGTTCCTCAGATTCAATATGTCTAGCAAAAAGGGGTTTCTCTTTTAAGGTTTGGCAAGTCCAAGGGCATCGAGTCATTCTGACTTTGCCTGAAGTCCAGTCCATCTCAGGATTATGATGCGAGAGCCACGTGTAGCCGAGAATCATTTGATTCTTTCCTAAATTGGTCACTTCTGCTGTAACTCTCTCACGGTGTCCCTGAAACTGAATAATGATCTCAGCGCAATGGGTGATGGATCCGTCCGCATTACGTGTTCCATCAACGTTATACACCGGGACTGGATTTGGTAATGAGAGCAAGGGGAGTTTGATTTTCTGGGCGTAAGCCTTGTCAATGTAGATGGTATTGGCTCCACTGTCAAGTAATGCTCTGGTTCTCATAAGCCGATGACCATGTTGCGTGGGTGAGATCTCGACAGTCAGTGTGATCTCTCTACCATTAAGGGTGCGGATGCACGCGTTGTCTGGGATTTTACTAGGGGTGTGAGTAGAAGCGGAATTAAGCACCAGTTTGGAGCTCCGGCCAAGCTCCAATTCTATTGGAGACCCCACTTGACTAAGATAATTTAGACTACGATACTCACTAGATACATTGGCAACCGGAACACCCAGATTGTTCAAGTTGCTTTGCCTTTTCCCTTCTCGTTAGGAGTTTCCTCGTCAATGCTACATACCTTTCTGAATTTAAAACATGACTTCTTGTGATCACCGCGGGACCAATTGCATTCTCGGCATGTAGTAGAGGGTCTCATGCAGATTTTGCCGTGATGTCCTTTGGCTCCACAGTTGAAGCATCCCGTAAAGTGCTTAGCTTGGGGCTTCTTTCCAAATGCGTCAATGTGTTCCTGATCCTGTTCATCATCACTCCAGCTGGCATGCAAGGCACTCACATCCATGGTGTTTGGATCATGAGATGGTTTGCTACAGGGTTGGAATCAACTCGGAGAGGAGAATTTTGCAGAGGTAAAACCTGTCCTTCCTTGGCGTAGGAAATTCATGGTTTCCATGATTTCTCCAGTTTTTTGTATGGCATCTAGATAGGTATTGACGACATTACTAGATCATTTACCTTCCCTAATGATCTGGTCATGAATCTCCGGGTTCATGTTTTGCTTCAGAATGTCTATGGCGTGCAAGTGGCCTATGCCAGCATCCTTGTAGTACTTCAGGAACTGGTCAACAAAGTCGCAAGAGCACATGTTTCCTTGTTTGAATGCCCAGAGTTTAGTTCGCACCCAATCGGGTTTAGCAGTAGGCCGGTATTGCTTAACTATGTCGGTTTCAAGCTCTGCCCAAGTGTACAGTCTACCTAACTCTAGTCGCTGTGCGGCGAAGGTTTCTGCTTTTTGTTTCATGCGAGATAGGACAACTATGGTAGTGTCATAGGACTTAGATGGTATGGTATCTTGGTTGATGTTGAGCCAAGTCTTTATCTTCAGCCACCATTCCTCAAACTGACTGATCTCTCCATTGAAGTTACCAGGATTGGCAAACACTTCAACTTTCTTAGAGGAGGAAGGTTTTGCTGCTAATGATCTGGGGGTCGCATTGAGTTGATCCCTCAATTGGTCTACTTCTCCTTCAAGGGCGAACGCATATGTATGTATTGACCACTCCGAACTGGTTGGCTAGAAAGGCTAGTTGAGCCAAGAGATTGGGGTCGTTAAATAAGTCATTGGAGAACTGGTTGAGGTCGAAGTTGTGGGGGGTTGTAGTGGGCCATGATGAGGGAAAGGGTCTGGTTAGATTAGATTACAGGCAAGCTAAGCGAGATGAAAAAGGTACTAGTTACGAGAGAAAATTAATCCTCGGCTTCCTCAACAGGAAATTGACCAAGACCCGGAATCTCTGTGTTAGAGTTTATCTTCCACTGATCCATAGGTGTTTTTGTAGTGTCAGATTTGGGATTTCTCTTAGCAAGTTTGGGGATACTTGGGTGCAGGCTATAGGTGAGGTAAGCATAACCTTGTTCCACTTCGAAATTGGCTTAGAAGCTTTTAGCAAAGTATCGTCCAGTGATTGCTTTGATCTGACTAGGTTGTACATGAGTGAGTACCCAATCAATCCACAAGTTAGTCCATGTAGGTGGTTGTTGGGCTTCGAGCGGAATGGGGTCCCAAGTATCTGCTACTTCGGCAGGTGTTTCTCCCCAAGCTCCTGCTTCAGCAGCTACGTTTGGCCACTCGTGGTCAGCAGCTTTGTAGTTGAGTAAGGAGGGATTGGTGATGGAAAGGAACAAGAGAGTATTGTTATGATAGAGGTTGATGTTAATCAGTTGACCGGCGGGGAGTGCACGAACAATGAGAAAAGCTAAAAACAAGAGAGTGACCGTGAACAAGTAACAGAAAGTGAGAAGGTACTGATTTATAAAGGTTTCCGAACGGTAGAAGTGGTTTGTTTCTTGAGATGGTGAGATGTCTTCAAGATGTGGTGATAGGGGGAATTGGGTGTATAGATCTTACCCGATTTGTGTTTGCTTAATGTGCTTATGTTAAATTGAAAGCACTTCCTTTGATCCGGTGTTAATCTCCGATGTTGATTAACTTGGTCCAGATTTAATCAGAATCTTCTTGATCTGATTCAATGTATGTATGGGGGCAGGGGGTTGCGAGGTCTGGGAGGAATATGTATTGTGTGTACAAAACGGGAAACTCTTCATACAGTAGGAACGAGGCGACTAGTGGCAAGTGTAATCCTTGTGGAAACGTGAAGTTATCCTAAGGAGTTCTTGAGGGCGAAGTGGAGAGAGGCAGTTATGTAGAGCAGGACAAGGAGGCGCGCCTCTAAACCAGTGTCGCGGTACAAGATTAGGAAAAGGAGGATGGTGGGGTTGAAATCCCTCTTCACAATCAAATCTTTCTTCGACTCGAGCTTGGGCCTCAACGACTCTCTGCCAGATCTGATCTCTGCGTTCCTGTTCTGCTCTCTGCTGAGCGCCAAGCTGTAATCCTTCTCAAATAAGTTCTGACACCTCTGATGGAAGGTATACTTGACGTAAAGCGTAAATGATAGGATCGACATGTGTTTGAGAATCTGAACTTGTGGATGAGGGTGGAGTCGGTTGCTGCACAATGGGCGATTACTAGTTCCCACTCTACTGATTGTGTGAGCAGGATTGGCAATCTCTCTGGTGTCGCCGGGTGGTAACAAGAATCTCCCCTTCTCACTGGCGAGTAGCGGAGGGCAGGCAAGTGAGTACGGTACGATGAGAGCCGACTAGAAGCTCTGCTAGAACTAAAACTAGATGGGTAGCGTAGACTTGGTACGGTGCTGCGCTCCTCTGACTTTGTCTCCTCAACTTCCAATAACGAAAGGGGGACTGCAATAGGGGACTTTTCCTTCTTGACTATACAAGACACTTGAGAAGCGGTTAGCTAGTTGTCTCGTGTAACGGTGACGAAGGGGTCCTACTAGTGATCAATGGTAATGGTGCAAGCGGTTGGGTTAACAAGACCAAAAGCTTGTTGTAAGTCTTGTCCTAATGAAACAACCAACACTCACTAAGAGCGCAAGCCTAGTAGCACTAGAACAATAGAGTAGAGAATGTAGCTCCTAAAGTTTGAAGGGAAAACTCCAAGAGGACAAGACTGAGGTCCTCTGACGCTCTATTGGGGCTTTATATACTACACAGGGGTTTGTACTAGTGTACACTAGATTGGTAGATATCCTATGCTACATGAGTAGGTAGTGAGGCATACATGCTGCTAACAGGTGATGTCCACAAGGTATGGGTGAGGTAGGCAGTGTGCATGAGGCGAACATGTGCGAGGCTGCACAACATGTGTGATCAGTGAGGCGCACAGCAATACACATGGTACCCATGAGGTGAGTGGGTCTAGACTGTGGACCAAACTTGAGTATTAAGTGGTTTCGGGTGATAGGGACTAATAGATAGGGGCTAAATGTGAAAGTCGCTCTAGAAAATCTGGAAAAATTGGGAAAAATAAGGGAAAAATTGGTAGTGTCTGTAATACCTCCACTATGCCCTGTAACGTTCCTGGGTGTGCTCTAATTGTTCATAACATCTGGCCCCTTTCAGTATGTTTTTGGATGAGCTGGGTTCATTGAGGTGAGCAATATTTGATTTTTCAAGGGTCAAACACTTATGCCTACTTGCTGCTTCTTGCTTCTGTTTTTTTCTTTGCAGCCTCTCTGCAATCCACTCAGGATCTTTCCCATCTTCTCTCTTGATCTTCTCTACAAGTTTCTTCCCAAATCCTTCATTCTTCAAGATTCCCAACTCAATTTCCTCGTCAATATCAGACAGATCTGAGTTATCGGTGTCACCATAAGCTTCCTCAAAGTTGAATTTCAGGTCATCAAAGGCAACAGCAAGGTTATTCTCAAAGTGTTTATCTGATTCTGAGTTATGCTGATCCGAGTCATCTGTAGTTCATGATTTGTCTCCAATCCAAGAAGCATAAGGAGCAGCAGCTTGCCCATGGAGGCCAGAAATGTTCTTTAGTCTCTTCTTTGGTTGACCACATGGCATTGTAAGTCGGAGGTGTTAAATTTTTGTCATCAACATTGATACTCAGCTTTCATTTGATGTTGGGCCATTTCCTGCTTAGTTAAAGGGAATGATTGCACATTTTTCTGTAATTTTGGCATTTTTTTTGGGGCCCCACCAAATTTTTAGCACATGAGGGGTATCATAACTGCATTTTTGAACAATCCGCTCATGCAATTATCAAGTATGGAGCCTAAACATGTAGTCTAAATGAAATACGATCATTCGAGAAAAGTGTGGCAGTTACAAAAATTTGCCAATTAGACTTGCTGAATTTGATTGTTCCCAACTGTATACCCCACCTTGCGATGAATTTTCCTCACCATAACTATGGAACCACGTGATCATTACCTCGAACTGTTTGAACTTACTTGGTCCCCCTCTCCTGTCCCAGTTCCACCTTCTGCTCCCCCCCTTTTCTCCTCATCCATATATCTTCACCAACCCTGACATTCATTTCTTCCTCTCTTACCATTATAGACCTGGAATATGGCCTCAACGAAAATGAAGTGGAATATAACTGATCTTTTGTGGTATGCATTGGCAATAATCGTCCAGTTGTCTCTGCCCCCACTCACCTTATTAATGTTCCCATTGCCCATCGTGCCACCTTCACTCTCATTAAGTGCTTTTGGTGCCACAATAGAGGTCATTATAGAGAATATTTCTCCCACTATGTCTGCCCTCATTGCCAGGCCTCCACCCCTGGACATCCTGTCTCCTCTTGTCCGTCTGTTTGATGTGACTTTTGTAGTTGATGGGGGCACAGTGCTAGATTTTGCCCCACTCAGATCTGCGGTGTGTATAATCAAGAAGAACATTTGGCTGATGACTGACTCTTTATTATCCTTTCTCCTGAGCAGGCCACCCATATTTATGAACCTTCCATTTCTTCTGGATAGTGATATTCCCAGAGGTATCTTGATCAAACCTGGAATTCGATTATATGAAGGGGATAATGATACAGTTTTCCTCCTGTCTTCTGGACTCTTTCTTTTCTTTTTCTATTGTAGCACTCACATACTATCCAGTATGTTCTCCTAAGCTTGGATTCATCGCTTACTTCTTTTTGACTCTATCAATGCTTCACTTATTCTTTTATGAGTTCTCATGCCGTTCCATTGCCTACTACCGGAAGGGGACCTACATAGTCATTCATGATTATACTTATTGCCTTATCTGTTACGATTCATTTCCTTTTTTGTCACTTGCACCATACTCGTTCTTTTTAGAAACCCTTCGACTTGTTCTTTCGGAACACCATTTATCTAAACACAGCTTCTCTTTTTCACACTGTGCATGGTAACCATGATTCCAACTCTTTGATTCCTCTCTCGGACGTCTATTTCCATTCATACATAACCCTACGTAGCCTCATCCGTTCTATCACACAGCCAACCACTTCCACTTATAGCTTCCTTTGCCTATTTAAGTAGATGAGTTATCCCATGTATTCTCTAACTTTGATCTACTCAATTCTCTTTTGAATCCCTCAGAACTCTCTAAGTCGTCGCTTTACTTTTGAGTAGGTGCTCCATACTTGAACCTTTGACCCTTGTAGACCTCTTGGCTACCAGACCTCGTCATGGACGGCCCACGACCCCTATGACACCACCTTGAACTCCCCTCAATGTGCCTCCTTGAACCCTGAACCCCTTTTTGAGTCTACCCTTGCCCCTATCCAGGTCAAGTGTAACAAAAGATCAAAGTTCTTTTGCCGGGAGTACCACCGCATAACCTCCTACCATTTCCCACCACAGAAACTTCCCCAACTCCTCCCATTGATACCAACCATAGGACGAATCAGAAGACTCCACTTCTGAACTGTTTTATTCAGACCCACAGGAAGAACCCCTCAACCCTGACACCACCTTCCTCTCCCAACAAGAGAAGGATGACACCCTCAACCTCTTCCACCAATTATCAGCCGGACTCACCCTTCCTCGACAACCAACCCCTACTTCTATTGCAACCCACCCCTTGTTCCCTCTTTCCCCAACTAGCCCATACAACCCTCAACCTCCTCCCAACCTGTTCCCGCCAAACATGACTATGAAACCCACTGAACTCCACATCGGAGCCACTGAACCTTTTGACAGATCTTATGAAAAATCTGTAAATTCTACCTACTGGTAAACAAGGAAGTCTACAACTCAGACGAAAAGAAGATCACTTTCGCACTCTCCTACATGACTAAAGGATCCAGAGCTACCTGGGCAGCCACCTTCCGCCAAGCTGCTATCTCAGGAGCCACCGTCACGCTAGGAACCTGGGAAGACTTTATTAAAAACTTCAAGAAAACCTTTGACCATCTTGACATAACTGGAAATCCCATTGCTTGGCTTTCCACCAAATAAATGATTTCCCAGAAAGGTGACTCCTACTCGCCCTCCCTTAACCAATACATATCAGACTTTAAAAACAGAGTCTCCCTCACCCAGATCACCGACCCCAATGTACTCATTGGATACTTCTCCGTAGGTATTCCTCCCAACCTCATGAAATACATCATGTCCATGGACACGGTCCCTTCCACCATCAATGACTAGTACCTTAAAGCTGCTGCCTTCCAAACCCAATGGGAGCGCGCCAATGAAATTGCCAAATGAAACACCAGGCCCTCTCATCAAACCTATCACACTTACTCCTCCTCGGCAACAGAACCCATCTGAGACCCTGACACAATGGATGTAGATATCATAAAAGTATCCAAGTTAACCCCAAACAAACGAAAGTGGTGCATTGAAAAAGGACTGTGCTTCTGATGCCGAAAGGCTGGACACTTTAGCACGACCTGACCCTTCTTTGCCAATAAATCCCAGAAGGTCCACCAAGTCAAAGGAGAGGAGTTGCCTAAGCTGGAAGAAATCAAGGATGAGGAGGAGGAAGAGGGTGTACGAAAGATCTCTTTTTCGCCTTTGGATTTTTGAAACAGGGACCTCCTTCGGCGCGAGCCATCCCTACCCATGAATGTGCTACTGTATTTGTAAAGTCCACCCCTGCCATGCAAATCAATGTTCAACTCCTTGAACCCTCGCACACCCTTAAAGTCGTCGACACCCGAGCCCTCATAGATAGCGGGGCTAGCATCTCCTGCATTGACTGGGGCTTTGTATGCAAACATCGCCTCCCTACCCAATGCCTGGAACAACCGATCCAAGCAAGAAACACCGACAACTCTCCAAACAAAAAAGAAGTTATCCGCTTCACCTCGATCCTCTTTCTAAATATTGAAGGAATCACCCGCCGCATCATCTTTCACGTGCTAAGCCTTGGAAACAAAAATGTTATCCTAGGACTCCCTTGGCTTAAGGAAGTAAATCCCACCATTGATTGAGCCCATCAAACTCTCTCCCTCGAAGAATCCCTTGACCAGTCCCAAGAACTCTTCCTCTCTTATGCGGCAAACACCAAACGACACGAATCTTGCTTTACCAAGCCCTCCATCCAAATTTCCCGCCACACCAACGTCAATGCCATCTCCAATGCCCACCTCTTCGCCTACAACCGCTGGGAGACCAAGTTTGAATTTGTTACCAGGGCATATAAGAACCACCTTATCCACCAAATCATCCGCTGTGGATCCCGCTACATCCCTGCCAGATCCCCTGTTATCACTAAACTAGTCCACTCCACCAAGCTGGCCGCGGCAGCCAAGGAAACCAGACCTAAGTACAGCCTTCCTCTGAAGTACGCAGAGTTCACCTCGGTATTCTCCAAGGAAGCCCATGACTACATGCCCCCCTCACAACCCTGCAACCATAAGATCCACCTCGACAAGACCTTCGTACCTAAAGTAAACTTTATCCCCTCTTCCCCGACGAATGTAAAGCCACAGAGGATTTCCTCAATGACCACCTTGCATCCGGAAAAATCTGACCCTTCAACTCCCCCCAGGCCTCGCCCTTCTTTTTCGTCAAATAGAAAGACGGAGGACTCCGCCCTTGTCAGGACTATCACTACGTCAACGAACACACCATATGGGATGCATACCCATTATCCCTGATCTCTGACCTAGTAGACAAACTTCAAGGGGCCGAGGTCTTCACCAAATTCGATGTACAATGGGGATACAACAACGTCCGCATTAAGGATGGCCACCAATGGAAAGCCACCTTCGTCATTTATGTACAAGGTCATGAATGACTCCTTCCGCGATATGATTGCTGAAGAATGGTTAGTCATCTACATGGATGACCTCCTCATTTTCTCCTCCGACGAAGAAACCCACCATGAACGGACCAGACAAGTCCTCCAACGCATGATGAAGTCAACCTCCATCTCAAACTGGAAAAATGCAAGTTTGCTGCTGACGAGGTAGAATACCTCAAGATGATTGTGAAACCCGGACAACTTGCCATGGACCTGGTCAAACTAGACGGCATTGCCGCATGGCCGACTCCCACCAAAGTAAAAGATGTCCGCTCATTTTTGGGCTTTGCCAACTTCTATTGCCGATTCATTTCTGACTATTCCAACATTGCTTGTGCCCTCATGGACCTCACCAAAAAGAACCTTCCTTGGAACTGGTCCCCACCCTGCCAACAGGCCTTTGGCACCATGAAGGCCCTCTTTCTCTCTAAGCTGGTCCTCCATCTCTCTGACCTAGCTGCTCCCTTTGCCATTGCCACTAACGCCTCCTAACATGCATTGGAGGCCATTCTTCTCCAGATCAACTCTAACAGGAACTGGCACCCCTGCTCCTACCTCTCCCAATCCTTCTCCCTGGCTGAAAGGCACTATGACATCTATGATTGGGAACTCTTTGCGGTAATCTGAGCCCTGAAAACCTGGTGACATTACCTCCACAGCTCTCCCTTCCCAGTTCAGGTCTTTACCAATTATAAAAACCTGACCTTCTTCCGCAAACCCCAAGCCCTAAACTGACAACAAACACGCTGGCTCATCGACCTTGCCAACTTTAACCTAAAAATGGTCCATGTTCCCGGCAAACTCCTTGCGGGCCCAGACGCTCTCTCCCATCACAGAGACCTACTTCTGACCTCAGACAACGACAATGAAGGAGTAATCCTCCTTTCCCCCTCCCTCTTCATCCAACTCATTGATACCTCCCTACACTACCACATTCAGTTTGCCTCCACCTCTGACCTCCTTGTCCTTCAATCCCTTTAATCCCTCAATGAGGACATTCCCCTTCCTTTTCGCTCCTACCTTGCTGACTGGAAACACGAGGCAGGCATCCTTACTTACAAAGGACGTGTCTACATCCCCAACGATGACACCCTCTAACACTCTATCCTTGAACGGTGTCATGACCATGAATCCACCAGCCACCCGTGCTACCTCAAAACCCGTCAACTCATTGCTGCTGAATTTTGGTGGCCAGGCCTTGCCTCCTACGTGCAAAAATACGTTGAGGAATGTGCCATATGTCAGCAAAATAAAACCAACACTTATCCCATGGTCCCTCTTCTGTCCTTGATCAAATCTGGAGCCTCTTGACCCTTCCAACAGATCTCTTATGACCTCATCACCAACTTGCCGTTATTCACCGGCTTTAATTCCCTTTTGGTCGTGGTAGACCATGGGCTTACTAAGGGGGTAATCCTCTGCCCTACCAAGAAAACCGTCACTGCTGATGGAATCACCTTCCTCTTTTTCCACACAGTCTTCCTCCACTTTAGCCTGTTCGATAAAGTGATCTTCGACCGAGGCCCACAATTTGCCTCCACCTTCATCCGTGAACTCAGAAAACTCCCTCTCCACCACTTATTACTCCCAATCTGATGGAGAAACGGAATGGGTCAACCAAGAAGTAGAGATTTACCTCCGGATCTTCTGTGGGAATAACCCAGCAACCTGGGCTGACTCCAACTATTCACCCACAACCACCAACCACATTCCATAACAAACCAATCTCTATTCTATCTCATGATGGGATACGAAACCTGTACACTTCCTTCGGTGATCGCAGACACCTCTATTTCCACAGTAGAAGACTGCCTAAAATCCCTTACTGCCGCCAGGAATGAAGCCCCAGGCAAGTCATGTCCTCTCGCTCTCCACGAGGATTCACTCCCCCTGCCAAAGGAGACAAAGTGTGGCTTGAAGTCCGCAACCTCAAATGACTAGTTGCCAATCCAAAGTTCGCCCCAAAACGAGATGGACCATTCACCATCACCAAAGTTCTATCTTCAATTGTCTACTGACTCCGCTTACCTAAAACCTGGAAAATTTACCCGGTCATCCATGCTTCCCCTTTATCCCCCTATCATGAGAACTCCATCCATGGCGCCAACTTCCTGGCATCCCCACCTGACCTTATTAATAGAGGAAGAATATAAAGTGGAAAAGATCTTACATCACTGCGGAACTCAAAACTTCCGAACCTTCCTGACCCAATGAAAGAAATATTCCACCAAAGAAGACTCATGGGTCCCTGAGCGGAACCTGAAACACATGAAGTCCGCCCTCACCTTGTATAAAAAACTCCATCCCTCCATCTTTCCTCCCTCACAATCTTTCCTTTTCCACGCTATGCATGGTAACCATAATTCCAACTCTTTGATTACTCTCTTGGACATCTATTTCCACTCATACGTAACCCTACGTAGCCTCATTTGTTCTATCGCACAGCCAACCACTTTCACTTATACATAGCACCCTCTGCCCTTCCTCTACAAACACTGCTTGGTCTGTGCGCTGGATCTCCACCTATTTAAGTAGACGAGTTACCTTACAGTATGTATTCTCTAACTTTGATCTACTCAATTCTCTCTTGAATCCCTCGGAATTCTCCAAGTCCTTGCCTTACTTCTGAGTAGGCGCTCCATGCTTGAACCTTTGATCCTCATAGACCTCCTGGCTACAAGACCTTGTCATGGACGACCCACAACCCCTACAACACCACCTCGAACTCCCCTCAGTGTGCCTCCTTGAACCCTGAACCCCTTTTCGAGTCTACTCTTGCCCCTATCCAAGTCAAATGTAACATTATCTCTCAGACAGCCTTCTTTTCTAACTAACTCTATCGCATCAGTTACGTGTTCCTGCTTACCATTGTCCTTTTTACTGGTTCTATGATGTTTCACAATGTCACATCATCTAGTAGTTATGTATACCATGCTGCTTGTACTCTAGTCTCTACTCTTGATCTGTGCAATCTAGCATACTTCTCCTGTTCAAGATAATGAGTGATGCTTATCAGCCTGGGCTTTCATCCGATGGTGTGCTTTCTCAAGGTTAGCCTTTGTCTGTTCTAGGATTTCTTTCATGGTAGAGGAGAATTCCTCAGCAGCGGACACTTTGGTTATCCTTTGTTCGAAACCCATGCAAGGGGCATAGGACCGGGTCACCTCAAATGGTGATTTTTGAGTAGAAGCTTGTTTCTTTGCGTTATAGGAGAACTGTGCTATCAGAAGCCAATCTACCCATTCGTCTTGTTTCTTGGCTGTGAAGAAATGTAAATACTGCTGGAGATCACGATTTATTCTTTTGGTTTGCCCATCAGTCTGTGGATGGAATGCGGTGGACAGTCTAGATTGGATTCCTAATCATTTACATAGGTCCTTCATGACCTGTGATGCAAACTGTGGTCCTCGATCTGAGACTATTCCTCAGGGAAGTCCATGATTCTTCCATACATTGTGTAGATAGAGTCAGGCGGTATCAAGAGCAGTGACT
>JBBPNP010000431.1:0-17890 GCA_038090955.1 Xerocomellus intermedius
AATAGGTGGTGTTGGAACTTGTGGGTCCAACGCCTATAACCTACCTGGCACCCATCCCCTGAACTATCCCCCTCGCACTGCTCGCTTCGCTCGCAGTGCTCGGCCCCCTAAACCCTAAGTCGAGCTACCAACATTCCGAAGGAGGTCCTGGACTACTTTTGGGTACATGTGCTACTTCCTGCCATAGCCCGACATGTAGACGACGCCGATGCGCCCTATGTGGCCCTCACTCTACCAGAGGTTAGATACAAGTCACGGAAGGGTGGCGCTCACCGTCCCAAGGCTGGACGACCCAAGGCTGTCCCATTTGCTCCAGCTGTGCTTCAGGACATCATTGTGACCATGGAAGAAATAATACAGGATGGGCAAGAACGCTTGACCCTCTATGGATCGTTATTTTTCGTCGTGGAAGCCAAAGGTATCAAGCTATGGACCAAGACGTCCTCTCCTCTCGAGTCCCTGGTGCTGGAGTTTCCTGCTTTGGACTGGAATTACATGACTGATCGCAGACATGGCGAACTGGTCATGGACCTTGGGATCACCTTTCATCCGATATGGACGGAGCCTTTGGTAGGCCTATGGAGATTAGAACAGCTCGAGGCCTCTTTTGGTGCATCAGGATTTACCCGTGGCAATATCCACCATACATGCACTCTGGGACGATATGGTGGACTTCAGGCGGAGATGGGCCAGGAGAGAGCACGACGAACTCATGTCAGCTTCAGGAGCGCTTACAATCTTGCCTATGAGGCAGTCCGTCCCAATGACAACTCCCCCACATTCGTCAGCGACAAGGATGCCTATGCCTGCAATCCCCAGTTCATGCAGGAATGTAATCTCGCCATTGAGATGTATGAAGGCAAGGCCAAGGAACGTTCCTATGGTGTGCGGGACGAGTACAGGTTGAGTGGGTTTGCTGCAATGAATGTTCTCAACAATCTGGAGGCTGTGGTGCGTTTGTTCGGATGTCTAAACTGTTCCGCTACACATCAGACTGACCTCGCTGGCATCGTAGACGGAACGCTACTTGAAGTCCCAGCCTATACTCTGGATCTCTTCAGCAACTTGGTTCAACTTCTTGGCAAGGCGATTCAGGGAACTACAGAGCGCGCAGATCAGCTTTCGACGCATTGAACCTCCCAACATGGGCGTCTTGACTGGCATCGTCTGCAATCTCATACGCAGCATCAGCAGCACGCCGGTCATTTTGGACTTTCATGTGCGAGAGTCCATGGCTCTGCTTCGATTTTCCCAGATTTGTGAGCGCTTTGGAATGTTTTTCCTCCTCGATCTCGATATCAACCACATGCCATGCTTGCCGGACATACAAGAACTGGATGATGCAGATGTCATGCATCTTATGGGAGCCAAGGCCTCAGATCGACGAACCACGCCCAAGTTACTGTGGCCAGTCCTGCTTGAGGTAGATGAGCAGGAGATATTTCCCATAGGTGAGAAACCAACATGGCAGGCCATCGTCACAACCATTACAGATAGACCATGGGAGTTGATGCGACCTTGGAGATGGGATGTTCGCTTTATGGATCTTGAACCAGTTCTGGGCAAGCTCTTCACCGACTTCACATGTCAAATGTGGCTGTTGTTGAACAAGAACTGGCTACTGGATCCTAACAATGTCCCTGCACCGACCAACCTTCAAGAAGCCATGGAATGTTGGTCTGTGAACAGAGTTTATGGAACCATCGCTTTGTGTGCCTTTGAGGCTTGCAATGCACATTTGCCTGGATTGGTACCTCGTGGACGGCCACAGGCATCCTTTGCAGCTCGTGCGGCCATCTTCTTCCCCTTGCCAGAAGACCACTATCATTCCAAGTCCCCTTGGAATGCCTTTCGTGCCA
The DNA here is from genome assembly GCA_038090955.1 of Xerocomellus intermedius. Classification (NCBI taxonomy): domain Eukaryota; kingdom Fungi; phylum Basidiomycota; class Agaricomycetes; order Boletales; family Boletaceae; genus Xerocomellus; species Xerocomellus intermedius. Next base: position 1,860 of record JBBPNP010000431.1, read on the forward strand.
AACCAGGCTATCTGTGGCAATTCCATAAGCTCATGGAAGTTCGTGACGAACAAGAGCGGTTCTGCATCATGGACAGATTGGGTGAGATATTTGCCAACTTGCATTGTCTTCCCACATCTGTGGCGACCTCCAAGAAGGTTGTTGGAAAGCCATGGGCGATCGACAAGCAAGGAAAAGTTCGGTTCGTAACCAACCCCATGTTCTACAAGATCCTTGGACTGGCTGAGGGTGGTACAACAGTTCGAAGAAGGGCCGGACCACGTGCTATGAAGCCCATAGCAGAGTTCGCCTTCGACATGTATCGGGCTGCTGGCTATGATGAACTGGTTGCATCTCAAAGGGTCTATCTTGAACGTCGAAGGCTACGTCTAGCTAGGGAGCGAAAGTCTGCAAAGACAAAACAGTTCCGAAAGCCTCCACCGCCAAGGAACATCGCAGTCTCGTCCACACAGCCTGTACAGGCTCCAGATGACATAGGCTTCCAGGACTGCAATGATAGATTGATGGAAGAGCTGTTTGGTCCAGAAGGCAGAATTCCATCCATGGAGGATGATGATATTCATATGGATGATCATAGCGGCAAGGAAGAGAGGGATCAAGTGGAAACGGAGGATGAAAATGTTCACATGAATGGTCCTGATAGCGAGGAAGAGGAGGACTAAATGGACGTTGGAATGTAGGACAACAATACAAAGGTAATTGGAAGCAAATCACAGTATTTGACTTGTATTGGATGCCTTTTGTATATCCTATGAGCTTGACTGAACCTAGTTAAGCCTAATCGAACCTGAACCGAACCTGACCAAACCTAATTGAACCTGCCCAAGCTTAATCGAACATTGATGCTCCCATACCTTTAGACACACTGGGTGTACATCCAAACCATCTCTTGAGTACTGGCCATTTTCTTTCGTAGTGATTGTCCAATATTACCATCCTACTCTTTATACCAGACTCCACTTGGTGAGAGTTGTGTTCCAACACTCTAGTAACTCTGGAAACACCCTATCACAACACTCAAAGCTTTTCTCCTCCACAATAATTACTTTCTTCCCCCATACCCTGTTTGTTATTTGATAGATTGAGCTCTGATGGGTGAGTTGTGTTCCCAACACCCTAGTAACTATTGTAACAGCCCATTACAACATTCGAAGCATTTGCTAATTTTTACAACACTCAAGACTTCCTCCTTTCCCTCCTACCCTTTCTTGGAATATCAATTCATAGGCCAGACTCTACCAGGTGGGAGTTGTGTTCCCAACACTCTAGTAGCTATGGCAACAGCCCATGACAATATCTGAAGCATCTGCTAATTTTTACAACACTTGGGACTTCCTTCTTTTCCTCCTACTCTTTCTTGGAATATCAATTCATAGGCCAGACTCTACCAGGCAGGAGTTGTGTTCCCAACACTCTAGTAGCTAAGGAAACAGCCCATGACAACATTCGAAGCATTTGCTAATTTTTACAACACTCAAGACTTCCTCCTTCCCCTCCTACTCTTTCTTGGAATATCAATTCATAGGTCAGACTCTACCAGGCAGGAGTTGTGTTCCCAACACTCTAGTAGCTAAGGAAACAGCTCATGACAACATTCGAAACATTTGCTAATTTTTACAACACTTGAGACTTCCTTCTTTTCCTCCTACCCTTTCTTGGAATATCAATTCATAGGCCGGTCTCTACTGGGTGGGTGTTGTGTTCCCAACACTCTAGTAGCTATGGCAACAGCCCATGACAACATTTGAAGCATCTGCTAATTTTTACAATATCTGAGACTACCTTCTCCTCCTTCCTCACTACCAAGACTAATGTATTAATTTGAAATGCACTTTCCATAAGGCGGCAAGAATCTGGATGGGGGTTTTCAAGGTGTAGAAATCCATTGGCATCATTTTGAGAACCATCAGAAATTTTCTTTATGGTGAATTTGATGAAACATATCTACTCATTCACTTCTCCTTAAAGCTGGTGTATAAAATGGACATTACCACCAAATCGCGTCAAACCTTTTGGAGGTGCTTTGTAAGCATCCTGACTACAGGATTACGTCATATCCAACCCCCAAAAATGGTTTAGAGTTTTAATATTTATCTCCCAGATGAGTATATAGGGTTTAAATCTTCCCTAGGGATGGTCAAAACAGTCTCATAAGGGGGGGATGTTAATGGGTGCTACCAGTGTTACATATACAACATAGGCCAATGTAGACTACTGCATTTTTGCAGATGTAGAGGATTGAAAAAAAATGAGACACTAAGCAAGCAAGATAACAAACTTGATCGATGATCCAAATCAAAGGAAAAAGACAAAGACAAAGAAAGTCGAGGGTACGTCCAAACTAAACAACTTCCAATTCGCCCACCAGGATATTGCTGTGGTTCGTCTTGTACGGGACTCCCGGAACTATGATTTCGTGCTCGGCGGCGACGCGCTTGTATTGTTGCTTATTTGATTGCTCCTTAAGCAAGAGCACGTTAAATGAGCGCCCGAGGCGGGCAATCAGCCGCAAGGCTAGCAGGCTAGAAGGGTCAACTGGATGGGCATCTGAGGGAGAAACTCGCTCCGAGGTATCATCAGTGCCATCGCCCGAGCTCGCATCAGACTCGGACTCCGGTTTGTCACTTGAGCCCACGTCAGACTCCGCCTCGTCATCTGACACGGACCCATCAGGAAGCTCGCGGAGATCAGAGATCCAGGGATATACGAAGACGAGTCTCCGGGGCTGCTTCCGTGGCATTACGTCCGTAGTCCTAAACTCTACTTCGCCGAGAAATGAAACTGTTGCGCGATAAAGGTTCCCTTGGATCTTGTCGATCTTTGAAACGGTGAACATGATGCACGGGAGCTTTAAACAACGGTTCCGGAAGGTTGCTCGAGGGAGTCGAATGACTCGGTAGTAGAACGCAAGAGCGTCCTGCGGTACCAACTGAGTACGCAGCTGTTCAATGCATGCATCGAGTTCAATGACCGCCATGGGAGGTGGCGTATATGGTCCTTGGCTATAGACACGAAGGGAGTTGGGAAGAGCGGAATTGTACGGCAATGCCTGTCCAGTCCACGAGATCACAGTTACGTCTCCCGTGCGATCGACGATGTTCTCTAAAAGTTGGCCAAGGGCTGTTTTCCCCAACCCGTATTGAGGGACGATGTCGCTCGAAAATATTCCCAACAAGGAGTACGCAATGTCCTCCTCTACTGTGGCGTTGCGTGTCGATGCCAAGCGAAGCTTCTCCCGCACTCCCAGGCCCGAGTCCTTTGGCTGGAAGCTCCTGATGGTCTCTGGAGCGACACCCATAGCCCTCGCTAGTTCTCGCTTGATCTCAGGCGATTCTTTGTGGTTGGGGTGCTTGTCATTCAGGTATAGTTTCCAGTCGCGATTATAGAATCGGATGACCTTCGACGCAAGAAGTTCCTGTAAAGTCCAAGCACGAGTCATCCATCGGCTGTTCGTGAGGGCGAGGTCACCGGGTTCTGAAGAGGGAGGGACATCTGCGAGATAGACGAGGGTTTCCGCTGCTTTTTCGTACCAGCTGTACATGGAAACGAGGGATTGGTTCAAGATAGCACTCGTGTCCTTGTCGATGCAGCAGGTGTCTGACCAAGCCCATCGATAACCATCATCGCGAGCCGTCCTACAGAATTGGCGGAGCTTTTCGTTCAGTGGCAATCCGTCCAGTTCCCAGACCGAATGAACCAGGTCGACATCCTTGAACGTTGGTTCTCTTCCCTCCCATGTGTGGGAAAACATGATCCATTTGAAGTATTTTGCGACAGATTGACGGATCTGCGCAGGATCTATTTTCGTCATCGCGGTCTCGGAGACAATCTTCTTGAACGGTATTCCCGACTTGAACATCTGAATCCGCTCTTGCTCGTCACACAATCGACCAGCCTCGACATCAATGAGGACACGCGGACAGAGCCCAGAGATCCCAGGAATGGCGGCATTGATAACGGCAATCGTCTCGCTCGGAGCGGTATAATATGCTCGTAGTCCTATACAACATTGTAGTGCATGCGACTAGGATAGTATAAGAAATACGTACGGCGTACTTCTTCCTCCGAGGAATTCTCGATGATTGAAAGCATGCGGAAGTGTGCATTGATCGCTTCACCATAATTTTCCAAACCGTGGAGCGCTGCAACCTTCCTCTCATATCCCCGATGCGAGGACGGGTCCCGCTCGATCACCTACGTATAGGGATGACGAATCACTGAGCTACAGTCAAATAAAACACCGTTGGACACACCTCATTCGCATCCATCAGGGCATCTTTCCACAACTCTTTCGAAGCTCGTGCCCTGCTCCGTTTCACAAGGATGTCTATCGGGTTTGAAGGATCGAGACATAAGGCAGAGGTGTACCGTCCAATCGCGTTGTCGTGCTCCCCAGAGCTGAGCGCCATATCACCAAGCGATTCGAGCTTGTCGATACATTTTCTTTTGAGATCTAAAAGTACATGTTACCCAAGTCTATCCGGTTCAAATGTCAGTACCCACCCATAACCCAGTTTCTCGCGTGTATCTCCTCGCCAAAGGTATCGAGTATCTTGAAAAGTGCCTCCTTGGCATCCTCCACGCGACCCAACGCATAGAGAGATTCGCAATGACGTCGTTGCACCGTGATAGGAAGCTCGTCAAAGGCCCATCCAAATCCAAATATCTTATCCCAAGAGTCAGCACATATCACAAGAGTGTCACAAGAAGTAACTTACGAGTGAGATTGTTTCCAGATCAGAGCCAACATAGGATGGTGCGAGGCCCTGTCCTTCTTTGAGCGACTGTACAGCGCGTACATGGTCACCTTGCAAGTGGTACATATTCGCAAGGACCTAGATGATATGATCAACTGCATGTCCGCAATCTAGTTACATGAAATACCTGGAAACAAGAATACTTTGTCTCGTTGTCCTTCGAGACGACAATCAGATCACGGACGCGCGAGATCGCGGTGTCACAATTCCGGGCCACAAATAAGACGACGGCCTAGGTGAGACGCTTAGTTACATCAAAGAGACCTGTGTGGATACGGACCACGAACCTTAATGAGCAACAGCAAATTGCTCTCGTCCGGATTACAGTTTGCAAACGCGAGGTCGCATACCTGCACCGCTTTCTCGGGTTCACCCATTCCGATTTGTGCGAGAGCCTTGGCAATATAACCCATGGCTGACGGCCGAACGTCAATAGACTTAACGTGTGGATGAGTGGACATAAGTACACCGAGGAGGAAATAGAATTTTACCTTCCTGGCGTTCGCGTACGCCGAACTGCAGGCTTTTGAACGTACATTCACGAGTGCATTATGAGCAAACACATGATGGATGTCACTCAAGGAAGTCGATGGGTCGGGATCCGAGATAAGTGAATCCGCATTAACGGAATTCTGACGCATCCATTGTTTGAAATCGCCGATGCCCAGGGACAATCTCAGTTTGTCTTCAGCTACCTCCCTTTTCAGAGCATCGAGCGCAGACTGTAGAGCAGAGTTGTCGCGCATAAATCGAGTTAGTTTGGTATCGAAGTTGGCCCATAAGCGTTTCAGAACGAACCTGCGTGGTTGCCAAATCTGATTGGAGGTTCGAGATTGTCTGATCTGCCTTGACAACACCCCCTTTCTGAGCATCGAGAGCAGACTGCAGATAGGAATTGCTGTGCTGAAAGGAGTGACTTTGGTACCGTGGTCACCCTTCAGTGTGCAGTACCTACCTGCGCGGTTTGCAAATCTGATTGGAGAGTCGATATTCTCTGATTTGCTCTTATAACCGTCCCTTTCTCAGCGTCAAGGGCGGACTGCAGATTGGAGCTGTCACGCTGAAGAGTAGCATGTTGGGATTTGAATGCCTCAAACGCGTTATTCGTGCGAGAAAGCTCTTCGTTCTATCAGAGAACACAGATGTGTGTTTCAGTGAAATACAGCAGTAAAAGGTGGGAGCGATCGCCCACTTTCTAAACGGGATGCAACAAGCACGATGATGTTTGTGTGGGACAGCAGTGACCGCACGGAGTCTAAGATCACTCACATCCTGAAGGGAATGAAACAAGCCCATCAAGTGATCTGCAAGACAGCGGTACAAACACAAAGTCAATGTGCACTCACTTCCTGAATGTGATGCGACAAGCAAAATACAGCCAGTAAGAAGGTTTTGAAAGCACGGAATTGACGATGACGCACAAGCTATATGAGCCGCGACAAGGAGTCTATATGAGATGGCTACAAAAAGATGGAGTCGATCATTCACCTCCTGAAAGAAAATAACAAACACAAATACAGTCGGTGAGGGTTAATTTTGATAGCTCGGTGTCGACAACCACTCACTTTCTGTACAGGATACGACAAACACGATACGGTGTAAGATACATTTGCAAAAGGACGGGAACCGTTGGACAAACACTCACGAGCTAGAGAGGATATAACAAGAACAATGCAAGTCTGACCCAGAGCCAGAGAATGAAGATGATGACTCACGAACTGGATCGTATGCCACGCGAGATCCGGCATATGAGATCTACAAAATTGGGCAGTCGAGAATGACTCACTCCCTTTATGAGATGGGACGAACGGAGAATCTGTGAAACGTGGGAAAGAATAGATTCTACAACCACTCACGCGCTGAATGGGATATCACATAGACAATGTGGTATGTAAGAGGGCTGCGAACGCAGTACAATGACGACCACTTACAATCTAGATGGGATGCGACAAGGAGAATGCAATCAGGAAACAGTTCTGTGCGCAACGAATCGGCGATCACTCACAAGCTACATAGGTCACAATTATGGGGATATAGCGTGTAAGATGGCTGTGAAAAGACGGCGTCGACGATAACACACCTCCTGGGTAGGAAGTGAAAAACACAATACAATCTGTCAGAGGAGCATGAAAGCTCGGAGGGGACGATCACTCACTTCCTAAATGACATCCGGGAGCACCAGACGATTGTGAGACAGCCGTGAAAGCATGGGGGTGGTGGTCACTCACAAGCTAGATGGAATACGACAAAGCCGATATGTCGTGAGAGGGCTGTGAAAGCATTGATTTGACGATCACTCACATACTAGATAGGATGCGACAAGCATGACGTGAGAGGCTGTGAAAGCTAAGCTTGGATTCGATGATCACTCACCCGCTTATTGGGATGCGACAAACACGATGCGTCGTAAGGAGGCGTAAATGCATGAGTTTAACGATCACTCACACACTGGATGGGATGCGATAAGCATGATACGTCGTGAGACAGCTAGGAAAGCTGGATTCCACTATCACTCACTGCCTAGATGAGAGGTGACAAGCACGATACATCGTGAGACGGCTGTGAAAGCATGGGTTCGATGATCACACACGATCTAGATGGGATGAGACAAGCATAATATGTTGTGAGACGGCTGTGAATGCACGTATTCGACGACCCCTCACTTCCTAGATGGTATACGACAAGCACGACACGTCGTGAGAGAGCTGTGGATGCATGAATTCGACGATCACTCACGAGCTAGATAAGGTGCGACAAGCACGAGCATCGTGAGACAGCGATGAAAGCATGGATTCGACGATCACTCACAAACTAGATGGGATGCAACAAGTACGAGACGTCGTGACATGGCTGTGAATGAATGGATTCGACGATCACTCACATACTAAGTGGGATACGTAAAGCGCGATATGTCATGAGACGGCTATGAATGCATGGGCTTGGCGATCACTCACTTCCTACATGGGTGTGAAGAGTACGACACGTCGTGAGACGGCGGTGAATGCATGGATTCGACGATCACTCACGTTCTAGATGGGATGCGATAAGTACAATATGTCGTGAGACGGCTGTGAATGCATGGATTCGACGACCACTCACCGCCTAAATGGGATGCGACAAGCATGAGACCTTGTAAGACAGCTGTGGATGCATGGAGTCAACGATCACTCACGTTCTAGATGAGATGCGACAAGGACGATACGTCGTGAGAGGGCTGTGAATGCATGAATCCGATGACCACTCACTTTCTAGATGGTATACGACAAGGACAATACACCGTGTGACGACTGTGAAAGCATGGATTCGACGATCACTCACTCGCTACATAGGTGCGACAATCACGATGCGTCATGATACGGCTGTGAAAGCATGGATTCGACGATCACTCACTTGCTACATGGGATGCGATAAGCACGATACGTCGTGAGACGGCTGTGAAAGCATGCAGTCGACTGTCACTCACTTGCTAAATGGGATACGACAAGCACGAGACATCGTGAGACAGCTGTGAAGGCATGGATTCGACGATCACTCACAAGCTAGATGGAATGCGACAAGCACAATAGGTCGTGAGATGGCTATAATTGCATGGATTCGACGATCACTCACTCCCTAGATGGTATACGACAAGCACGACACGTCGTGAGACGGCTATGAAACCATGGATTTGATGATCACTCACAAACTATATGGGACGAGACAAGCACGATACGTCGTGAACTTGAAAGGGCTGTGAAAGCATTCGACGATCACTCACGTGCTAGATTGGATACGACAAGCACGAGACAACGTGAGGGGGCTGTGAAAGCATGGATTTGACAATCACTCACTTGCTACATGGGATGCGATAGGCATGATACGTCCTGAGAGGGTGGTGAATGCATTGGTTCGACGACCACTCACATCCTGGATGGGATGAGACAAGCACGATAGGTCGTGATACGGCTGTGAATGCTTGGATTCGACGATCACTCACGTTCTAGATGGGACGCGACAGGCTCAATACGTCGTGAAAGTATGGATTCGACGATCACTCACAAGCTAGACGGGATGCGAGAAGCACGATACGTCGTGAGAGGACTGTGAAACAATGAATTCGACAATCGCTCACGATCTAGGGATGCGACAAGCACGATACGTCGTGAGATGGCTGTGGATGCATGGATTCGACGATCACTCACTTGCTAGATGGGTTGCGATAAGCACGATACGTCGTGAGAGAGCTGTGAATGCATTGATCGCTTACATCCTAGATGCAACGAGACAAGCACAATACGTCATGAGAGGGGTGTGAAAGCATGCATTTGATGGTCACTAGATCACTCACGATCTACATGGGTTGCGACGAGCACAATACGTCATGAAACAGGAATGAAAGCATGGATTCAACATCCACTCACAAGCTAAATGAGATGCGACAATCACGATCCATCGTCAGATGGCCGTGAAAACATGGATCCCAAGATCACTCACTGCCTAGATGGGATGCGACAAGCATTACGCCTCGTGAGACGGCTGTGAAAGTATGGATTCGAGCATCACTCACAATCTAAATGGTGGGATGCAACAAACATGATACCTCGTGAGACGGCTATAAATACATGCATTCAACGATCACTCACTCCCTAGATTGGATGCAACAAGCACGATACGATGTGAGACACCTGTGAATGCATGGATTCGACAATCACTCACGATCTAGTTGAGATGCGACAAGCACGATAGGTCGTGAGACCGACATAAATGCACGGATCCGATGATCACTCACCCCCTAATTAGGATGCGACAAGCAAGATATGTCGTGAGACGGCTATGAATGGCACGGATCCAACGAACACTCACTCCCTAAATGGGATGAGACAAGCAAGATAGGTCGTGAGACAGCTGTGAAAACATGGATTCGATGATGACTCACATTCTAGGTGGCAAGCACGATAGGTTGTAAGACAGCTGTAAAATCATGGATTCGAGGATCACTGACGATCTGGATGGGATGGGACAAGCGCGATAGGTCGTGAGAGGGATGTGAAAGCATGGATTCGATGATCACTCACGATCTATATTACATGCAACAAGCACGATCATCGTGAGACGGCTGTGAATGCATGGATTCGATGATCACCCACTCTCTGGATGGGATGCGACAAGTCATGAGCCGGTTGTGAATCCACGGAGTCAACGATCACTCACATCCTAGATGGGATGCGACAAGCCCGAGACGTCGTGAGACGGCTGTGAAAGCATGGATTCAACGATCACTCACATGCTAAATGGGATGAGACGAGCGCGATGCGTCGTGAGACAGTTGTGAAAGCATGGATTCCATAATCACTCACGAGCTAGATGCCATGCGACAAACACGATACGTCGTGAGACGGCTGTGAATGCATGGATTCGACGGTCACCCACTTTCTATATGGGATGCAACAAGCACGATACGTCAAAAGAGAGTTGTGAATGCATGGATTCGACGATCACTCACGAGCTAGGTGAGATGGGACAAGCACAATACATCGTGAGACAGCTATGAAAGCATGGACTCGACGATCACCCACGACCTAGATGGGGTGCGACAAGGACGATATGTCATGAGAGGGTTGTGAATGCATGGATTCGATGAGCACTCACCAACTAGATGAGATGCCACAAGCACGATACATCGTGAGACACCTGTGAAAGCATGGATTCGACGATTACTCACATACTAGATGGGATGCAACAAGCACGATACATCCTGAGAGAGCTGTGAAAGCATGGACTCGACGATCACTTACGACCTATATTGGATGCAATAAGCACGATCATCGTGAGACGGCTGTTATTGCATGGATTCGACGATCACTCACTCCCTAGATAGGATGCGACAAGCACGATGCATCGTGAGACAGCTGTGAATCCACAGAGTCAACGATCACTCACGTCCTATATGGCATGCGATAAGCCCAAGACGTCCTCAGACGGCTGTGAAAGCATGGATTGATTTGACGATCACTCACTCGCTATATGGTATGCGACAAGGATGCATCGTGAGACGGTTGGGAATGTACGGAGTCAAGGATCACTCACATCCTAGATTGGATGCCACAAGGCAGAGACGTCCTCAGACAGCTGTGAAAGCGTGGATTCGACGACCACTCACTCCCTACGAGGAATGCGACAAGCAGGATGCGTCGTGAGACGGCTGTGAATGCATGGATTTGACGATCACTCACTCGCTAGATGGGATGCGATAAGGACGATAAGGACGATGCGTCATGAGACGGCTGTAAATCCATGGAGTGAACGATCACTCACATCCTAGATGGGATGCGACAAGCACGAGACGTCGTGAGACGGCTGTGAAAACATGAATTTGACGATCACTCACGTTCTAGATGGTATGCGGCAAAGACGATACGTCGTGAGACGATTGTGAATGCATGGATTTGACGATCACTCACATGCTACATGGAATGCGACAAGGACGGTACGTCGGAGAGTGTTATGAATGCAGGGATTCGACGATCACTCACGAGCTAGATGGGATGCAACAAGCACGAGACGTCATGAGACGGCTGTGAACACGTGGATTCGACGATCACTCACTCGCTAGATGGGATGCGACAAGCACGAGACGTCGTGAGACGACTGTGAATGGATTCAACGATCGCTCACGAGCTAGATGAGAAGCGACAAGTACGAGACGTCGTGAGATAGTTGTGACAGCATGGATTCGACGAACACTCACTTCCTAGATGGGATGCGACAAGCACGAGACGTCGTGAGACGGTTATGACAGCATGGATTCGACGATCACTCACGTGCTAGATGGGATGAGACAAGCACGATACGTCGTGAGACGGCCGTGAACACATGGATTCGACAATCACTCACTTTCTAGATGGGATGTGACAAACAGGATGTGTCGTGAGACGGCTGTGAATCCACGCAGTCAAAGATCACCTACTCTCTATATGGTATGTGACAAGTACAATACGGTTGTGAGATTGCTGTGAGAACATACACTCGATGATCACTTACTCCCTTGATAACATGCGATGAGCATGGTACAGTTTGTGAGACCAAGAAATCGATCACTTACTTTCTATATGAAAGATGTGCGCACCCTGTGACTATTCGGTGATACAATAGGGACAGTGATTACTCACGAACTACGTGTTCATCAAGTAAAAGAGGGTCCGTGAGATGGCTGGCCGAGCATACATTCGATCAAAACTCACTTCCTTGATGTGGCAAAAACGATACGTCCTGTGAGACGTCGTTGATAACATGGGCTGGCTCGCTAATCACTCACAAACTGCATGGGATGCAATAAGCAATGGCTGGGAGAACTTGGATTTGAGGATTACTCACTTCCTAGATATGATCCGACAAGTATGATGTGTTCTGTGAGATCATCGTACAACCATGAGATTACTCACGAACTAGAGGTAAACCCGCCGTCCAGACCCTCCGTCAGACCATTGAATCAACATGCAAACATTGACTCACTCCGTCTAACATCTTCCCTGCCCTTGCTTGTCAGTTGATAGCGACAGCAGTGTCCTACGTCGTGGAGATGGAGCAAGAGCGACACGAGTGATAATCGATCATCTCGGATCAGGTTTATGGGGCTGTGACAACGTGACGTGACATTACATCAATAGGTAAGCAATCAATGAGTCCTTTGGCCCGCAGACTTACGTGAAGGGCAAGATCTATAGACGCGTTTGGTCAACGTCCACCCTCCACGCAGCAAGGGGATGAACATGGACCCGTTGAGTTTGAGAGGTATACCCAGGGGAACGAGCGACACAAACGTTGGGATAGCACGGAATTGAGTGTTGGAAGAAATGGCAAGGCGCATAGCGACAGAGCTCCTGGCCATGGTGGAAGGCGGAGGAGGGCTTGTGCGAGAAGTGCGTCCTTTGGTCCAATGGGAAAATGTTGATGAGGTTGTTGAGTAGGTCGATGGGGAGGTTGTGAGGCAGCGACGGAAACAAACCAGCCAAACAATCAGTGGGGCCTGTGACGCGTGCCTGCGTATCTATGCACGTAGTCTTGATGCAACAATGTATCCATTTCTCGATGGTTGAGCCAAGCTCACACGCATTCTCAAGGACCTCTACAAACTGCTCCTGCCAGCAGAAGCCTTGAGCAGTACCTCGAGGATCAAGTGCAGTTCGGGAAGTAGGGAGAGCCACACTACATGAACTTGAAGAAACGGGTCAACAAGCAATAAAGGTTCGGAACCAGGTGTTATGTTTAGTGTACTTACATGACTTCCCCATCGACAATTTCCCTTCGGTAGTCGGTGGGAGAGACCCCGCTCTAATCACAGAATCACCAAAGCGCTCGCCCTCGTGGCGTTCGATCACATATCTCGTGATCATGGGCTTGAGGATGGACAAGATCTCGGGTTCTGAGACGGTTTCGCGGCATATCTTGTTGAGCCGTTGGCCATAGTATCCACCACCGAAGGAGCATCGCGGCCCGGCGGCGTAGCTGCCCGGAGCCTTCCCAACGAATGCCACCTCTGCAAAACGTGAATCAGAAAAAGGAACGGCACGGTGTACTCTCGCCACACCAGCAACGTAAGATCTGGCGCACCCGTCCGGGCAACCAGTCATGCGCATGCGGATGGAGTCGTGGCGCAGACCGTTCTCTTCGCATATCTTCTCCACTTTATCGACGAATACCGGCAAGTATTGGAACGACTTTGAAATCTATCTATGTATGTCCATCGATGACGATAACAACTCACCCGCTCGGATTCGGCCATAGCAAGACCTAGATTTCTTGGTCGTTAACAGCGAACAACAGGCAAAGTATAAATAAATAAATAAAAGAAATGGCGTGTGGCGTGTAGGGAACGCCACGCAAGCCCGACATCGAGAGCCGCAATGCCGAATAATTGGGGTTATCGAGCTTGTGCTCGGCGAGCAACGTCTTGATCCTTGGGACCTCCTCAGGAGGAATTTCAGAAACGAGGAGATGCTGATTCGACGGCAGACGGAACGCTGCCCTTGTGGATCTTGGCGGTTTCACAAAGACCAATCTTGAATTCCCGTCCGGGTCTATCTTGCACACGTCCGTTCTCGATGAAGATCGTGACGTGGTGCCTCCCGTCTTCACCGACAGTCCAAGGAGTAAGGACGAGCTGGGGTGAGCTTGAAACCGAGGCGACAGCCTAGTACTCCTCCCTTGAACTTGTCAAGAGCCATACGATCGATCGTATACTTCAAGCGAGCATTCTGCATCAGAAGTCAGAATCTCTATTTTATGAATGCAATGATCGTTCCCACCTTTCGGCCGTTGGTGCAAATCAGCGATGGTCGTAGTATGCTAAAGGGACATGACAACTCCGAACTCGACACGGTTCCCAACGTCCCGCTGGGTTAACATAACCTTCTCTGCAACGAGTGGTCCTTGCCCAACGGTACAGGACTCCGCCAACCGCGACATTAAAGCCTTCCAATTCGCCATCTTCGTCCATGATAGCGATGAAGCAAAGGTCATTGGCAAAGACGTCACCGTCGTTGTAAGGTGGTCCAAATATGAATGGGTCTACCAGGTGAGCCATTCGCCACTAATGCTTCGCAAATGTTCGACTTCGACAAACAATAAAGGTTCGGAACCAGCCGCAGGACTGAACGTGTATGTTTAGTGTACTTGCATGACTTGGGCATCTGCCAATGGGCCGGTAAGTTAAGTGTACTTATTGTTGGATCGCCATTGACATTCATCATGATATGGAAATGTTACCAGCGTGGGATTCAACGAACACAGAAACTTAGACAAGCAGAGCTCGGCGCTCATCAAATCATCCCGCTGGCAGGCTTATTTGAGTTCTTAACCAGGTCGCTCCGTACCCTCGACAGAATTTCGTGAGATTATTTGGCTGCAGACCCCGCGTTCTTTTTCTGTTCTTTCAGTTTTTCGATACGCTAGAGTCACCCAATATTCGATTGACTGTCAAATGGATGAATCAGAGAAAAGACACGTACCAGACGCCGCTCCTCTTTCCTTCTCGCCATTTCATTTGCCTTTTCTTCTTTGGACATGCCCGCAGTCGACTTTGGAACAGGTTCCAAATCTGCTGGTGGTGGGGGCGGTGATGATATGGGGGTAGAACGAGAACTAGAGGTGGGCGAAACGGCAATTGGTTTTCCAGGCATGCCGCTCGATTTTCGAACTTGGGTATGAATTTGAGGTTGGGGTGTCAGTGCACGAGGAGGCTGAGGTGAACCCCACAGGGTCGATATGGGTATGTTTGATAGGGTTGCTAGCGTATCAATGGCGCCCCATTCATCTTGGCCTGACAGAAAGGTTCGTCAGAGTGCAATCACCGCACGAGGTCATGAATCGACGTACCCCTTGGGGAACTTGGGCGCGAAGTTCCGAATCCAAGGTCAGTCGCTGAGGTAAACTTCGATACTACGACGGCAGGCGCACTCTCAAATGCACCTAAAAAGTACACAAAAGTGAATAAATAGTATACTCCAATAGATGCAATGGCTTACTCCAATCTCCCTCGTCGGCATTCACGTCCATCAGATCATTATCATTGGCCCAGGTATTATTTCCACCTTCCTCGGCGGCAACCTGTTCAGCGAGTTGCGCTGCGGTTGCTTTCGTGTTCGTCTTGCTCCCCCCAAGTTGAAGACCCTTCGGTTGCGCAAAACCGGTAGAGGGGGTTGTTCGCGATTGGGTATCTGCACCTGCGCCGATCAGTGCAGAGCCGTTATTGGTTAGTGTTGTCGAGGTGTGCCCGTCAGAGGTACTCGTAATGGTACTCTGCAAGTCGGCCGGAGCAAGCTGTGAAGGGAATTCCGTTAGAAGAGAATAGGGAGAATGCCATAGATTTTACTTTTCTCCCGAGAGAAGACATAGCCCATCCAGCAAACGCCCCAGCTGCACCTGTGGCTGAGTTGACAAGACTCGCTTGCGTGAAACTTCCTGGAATAGATAGTGGTGCATTTACGTTCCCTTCGCCCTCAACCAGTGCAGTTTCGGGCTACACGATGGTGAACATAACGAGCCTGAAGGGTGGAAAGGAAAATCTTACCATGGACGCTGCGTGTGTTTCCAAGCGCTTCATGAATAGTTCCATCGCCTTGAAAGCTTGATCCCGCACAATTCTGGACGGTGGTCAACGTAACATCATAATGACGAACTACGATCCTCACTTCTCTTTATCGAGCGTGGCTCCTACGATGTTCGGAATCACCTTCGCCGCCACATCTTCAATATTGAAACATTCGCTAGTCGCCGTAAATGCCATCAATCCGGCTA
>JBBPNP010000432.1:0-17878 GCA_038090955.1 Xerocomellus intermedius
TGCCATCGTCCACCCCAAACGGCGTCGCTCGGTACCCGAACCCGTCCGATAACCCCCCAGGCAGGGCCGTTCCCATTCCCGTCGTCGCGTTCGCGCCCGGAGCGTCCTCGTCTTTGCCCCACCACCGCGGTCCGGGACCGTTCATCCCACCACCACCACCACCGCTCCCGATGCCAAAACCGCCGCCGATACCCCCACCACCGCTCGGCCCGCTTCCATAACTAAACCCAGGGACCATCGCGTCCTCCTCGTCCTCCTGCCCGCTCACGTCCGTCACCTCGGGCGGTTTCTCTCCGCCCCCTGCAAACACGGAGCTCGCGTCGCCCGGCCGTTCGCGCGACCAGAAGCGCGTGGTGTGGTCGTTGGACGCGCTGACGAGGATGTGGGCGAGCGGGTGAAAGGTCAGGGCCCAGACGTTGGAGTCGTGTGCTTGGGAGAGCGTCGCGCGCGGGAGGAGGGCGGGTTGGAGCGGGGTCGGTTCGGGACCGGTGAGGTCCCAGTGGAGGATGGCGCCTTCGGAGCCGCCGGAGACGAGGATCGGGTGGACGGGGTGCCAGGTGACGGCTGGCGGTGAAGGGAAGTGAGCGTGAGCGTGCGGTACGTGGAGTGTTGGGAGATGGACGTACAACAGACTTCTTTCTTGTGTCCTTTGAGGACGCGGAACTCTTTCATGGCGCGGATGTCAAAGACACGCACGGTTTGGTCGCGTGACGCGCTGGCGACGAGGTTGCCATTTGGGGCCCAAGCGAGGGCTTGGATCGTGTTTTTATGTTGGTGACTGCAGTGGTGCACAATGAGGGAGTATTTTTCATCGTGGAGCTAGAGGAATGACTTACAGCGTTGAGAGAACCGTGCCAGTGCGAGGATCCCAAAACTTGATCAGGTTGTCTTTGCTCCCAGAGGCGAGCAGACCCTTGGTTGGATGCCATTCAACACATTTGACATCCCAGCCGTGACCTTGGAATTGGGTTAGAACGTGCACGTATCCGACGCCATGAAGACTCGCGTACCAGTCAACACGCGCTCCTCTCTACTCTCTTCGAAAGCCCATATTCGAATGGTCGCATCATCGCTCGCAGTCGCAAACCGGCCATCGTCTGGACTAAAGCTCAACCCACGAATGGCTTCCCGATGTCCTGGCCATGCGTTCAAGTTGTTCATGTTCGGTTGAAAGTACTTGATGATGCCGCTCTGGTCTGCAGACGCGAGGTAGGAACCCGAATGTGTAAATTGGAAAGCACGGATGGCGGAATCATGGGCCTGCAAGATAGTCTCAAAGTTGAACGTCAGGCCGTTCCAGAGCGTGAACTCGCCGCTCGTCGAGCCGGTCAGAACGCGCCTTCCCTCGGGGGTCCACTAGAAAACAAGGGCGAATCGATTAGGTGTGTGCGGATACGACGTGAGCGGGAACTCGGAACGGACCGTCACGACGTTGACTGGACAACGGATTTTGTTCGTCGAGGTGTGTATGAACTTGGTGCACAGCGACGTCGATGCATTACCTGGATAGGCGATGGGAGGGAGAAGCTAATCAATGTTATAATTCGTTCAGCTACGCGATCGTATCGGTTGGAGATAATCCCTACGTCAACTATGTAGGGTGGTGCAGGTCTCATAGAAGGTACATATGTTGGATTAGGGCGGTGTTTCCGCAACTGGAAAGATCACAAGGGTGAGTTAGACGAGGTCTTGTTAGAGCAGAGGGCGAATGCGCACCAGTGCCCATCTGCCTATTCCACCATTGAAATCGACCGTCCGACGGGGTCTGGTTTTCTTGACTGCTTTTCCGTCCGCTAGTTGTCGCGCCGCGGCCAGTTCTTGTTCGAGGACTTTTGCATCATCTACCGGCGGTGGTTGTGGACCTGTTAGATAGCGTTTCGGTGTCCATTCCAGGGTCGGATGCGATGGTTGGGGCAGTGAGTTTGGGGGAAGAAGTACGGGGACTGGGCCAGCGACCATGTTTGATGTAACTTCTCGCAGCAATCATACGACAGCATGACATTGTTTACATGTATTTGGTGAACTCGAGCTAATTTCTATATTGTCATACTAAAACTAGGCTTCGACGATTTGCCAATAATGGATCCACTGACCACCGGTCCATCTGTAGCGCAGCTAAAGCTGGGGAACGGGAGTCACGGGATGAAGGTGTTAGTAGGGAATCTGGGATCGCCGGGATCGGGCTTGAGGGCGCTCCGCTGTGCGACGACTTTGTTACCCTCAAAGCGCGAATCAGTCAAATTGGTGAATGAGGAGGACACAACGAAATGCCGCCAAGTAAGCTTCGAAAAGGTGCGAGTCTAAGGTGCATGCCAGTCACTCGTTCCGAGGGGTGAGTTAGGGACCTGCGCCAGTTCGCCGCTTCGTTTGATATGGAATCCACCAACCCCAAAGAAGTTTTTGGGGACATTTGGCAGGCACTGTGAGTACTCAGAGCGACAGTCAAGTCCTCTCATACAGTAAGAAAAGAATACAATTAGATCATACCATGCATGAATGCTATCTAGATGAATACGAACAAGAATCAGAGAACAGCGAGCAGTTACTTTTTTCCGTGCTGGTAAGGTGCAAACGCATTAGAGTTCTCCGAAGAGAAGAGCTTGCGACACTCGGTGCAGGAAACATGGCTCGAGATGTGGAGTTCGAAGTCAGCTCCGAAACACATCTTACCACAGGGCCCTTTGTCTGTCAACCACTGGCAGCCCCCTAGCAGCGTCCGTTGCGCGGATCCCTGCGCATCGTTCACATCATGCGCATAGCGTAGGTGGGCCATCAAGGCGTCAAAAGTGGCGAACTCTTTTCCGCAATGTATACCACCTGCAAGCCACGCGCATCGAACACTGTCGTAGTTTGTCGTCGCAGACGCTCTACGCAACCCCATCAGCAGTCTGGCGAAAATGAAATGAATAAGGACCGTACCCAGCAGTGGAAGGATGTCCTCCCGCCATTTGGTTCGCGACAATTGGTTTCAAGCTAGTCGTCATGAGATTAACTCGGCTATTATCCTGTAGGGTCATGGCTTCTCGCTACGCTGGAATTAGTCGCAATATTGGTTGTGTCGTAACTCAGGCGGACCTGCTCTATCATAACCCACTCAGACACTGCATCGCTCGTGGCCGGTGTTGCATTGATAACCATTGTGTCCGAGTCTTCAGGGTCGAGTTCTCGTCCCTCCATGGTTGTATCCACATTATCGGCATTGAATGTGCCTGATTCACTGTTTCTGGCAGTGTGAGCTCAAGCCAAAGACCAGAAACAAACAAACCTTCGACTTTGCAAATACACCACACCTACACAGCATGATTATCGGTTGCAATAGGATGACGGTATAAATACCCACCTTTCTCTGAGATTACATTATATTTTTGAGATACCAATGTCTCAACACGACCCACGTGCACAAGGTCCTCTGGTTGAAGCAGATCCTGGGATACACAGAAGTGAGGACTTTCCATTGGATGGGGCCTATAACGGACCTCTTCGAGCATGGTAATCCAATCATCGTCGTGAGTAATCGCAATATTTGCAGAGGGCTCCTAAACGAAGAAGTTTAGTATCGGTTCTCGCTGTGTTGCAACATCGACGAACCTTATTCAACAAATATTGATTGATGATATCAGATGGATGAAAGGCCTGTCAATGTTCTGGGAATCAATGGACCCTCGAAATGGCTAATCCAGCACTAACCTGCAACGCTTCTGGTATACGTTGAATCACGACATGCTCGCCGACCGCAAGTGCGCCATTATTCTGGATCTCATTTCGGGCAACTTCGAGCGACGAATTGGCAGCCACTTCATCCTGCGTGCCACTTCCAGAAGACTGGATAGTCCTGCCAGCGGACAGGCCACCAAACATATACGCCAGCCGAGAGTCTCTCAGAACTGCACCAAAAGACCTCGCAGGATTTGGTCGTGTAGAAGGGACATCCGCCTTGACGCTGATCCATCTTGTACCGAACATCCCGGTCCGAAGTGCAACTTTGAACCCACGGACGAACACAGTCTGATTCGGAATCTCGTAGTTGTCAATAGGCCCACTGCGCCAGTCTAGAGCACGTGTCGTGTCCCATGTGTAAGTGGCTGCGATATTATCTCCCCCAGGCTGAGAGACCCTGAATTGCGCAGGATACTCTGCAGTCTCTGCGGTCTTCTCAAACGCTGCCAAGGACCAAGAAGTCGTTTTATAGAGCCCCGTGATCAAATAGAGGGAGTCATTGCCAATGATTTGACCGACCCTTTCTTCGGCGAAACGGTACCAATCAGCTCCATGCTGTGTGGCTGCTTCTAAGAAGCTATGATGATTCCGAAGGTCGTGGCGCTCAGCACCTTCGGGTAGAATGAGCAGCGCGCCTTCATTCGAAGACAAGGTAAATTCATATTCCAGTCCAGATGGTCGGGTACTGGAGAACGATTGTCAGTGACATAAGACGATGTCATCTTCTCGGAGGTCGAATGACGCACCTAGATGAGCTGCCTGCGGGTCGCTCGATGGTTCTAATACTTTTCACTGAGGAATTCCGAATAATACGACCAGGATTCTCTGCGTTAACGGCGGTTCTGATGTCCATATCGCTCAGTTCGATAGGTTTGAAATTGTCGGGAACACCAGTAGCTCTGTGGAAAGGATGGTCCTGTGGTAGGCATATGTTAAAGAAGACGTCGAAACAACCATCCTCGGGAATGACGACGCCAACATCCCCGATTCTGAGACCGTCCCGACGATAGAGCAGGAGTTGGTGACTTGGCTCGGGCATCCACAAAGGATAACCACGACCAGATAACAAATGTCTCGCATATACGTCCTGAGGGGATTTAGGCATGTGTGAGGTCACGGTCTCAAGGGAAGCCCAAACTGCAGAGATTGACAATCGACAGGATTGAGTCTGAGATGCTGTGGGATAATAGCACAGGTAGGATGACGGCTTTGACGCCCAGTGGCAGGATTTGGCGTCTAACTTACTAACCTTGGTTTGACTCTTGAAAGGACTACAGGGTGACCATAGATCGTGAAAACACATTATTGTATGTACAATTCTTGAAGCCTGGAAACCAGTTATGAGTCATTGAAAGCCGCCGATTTGCTACTAGGTTTTTTTTTTTCGGGTTGTGTTTGTTTTATACTTATGTTTGTTTTATAAATGTGTTGGCTAGAGTCAGGGACGCATTGTTTACGGATGCTATGTATGTGGCGGTGTAGAATTGAATGGCTTGCTCTGTTGCATTGACCACAAAGCACCGCAAATTGGTGGGAGATCGAGTCAGAAAGGCAACGAACGAGCGGGTGGGAGGGCAGACTTAAGGAGGGCACATCTCGGGAATTTCCCCCATCCCTCTTCCCTCCCAACCACCACCACCTCTCACAAATCTCACATTTCTCGACAACAGTCTTAGTATATCAAATCCAATGGCGCGCACAAAGGTAATACAGTGCTTTTAATGCTGTCTTCTATTTTTTGGGGGAATATTGTTCAGTGGGTGCCTCGACGCCCCGGTCGACGAGGGGACGCGACGTGGCTCCGCGTCAGGACTCAGGGGATGTGATGTGAGGTCACATGCTCCACAAACGCGCAAAAGATGGCAGCACGGAGGCTCGAAACAATGCACCCGTGCTTCCGTGGCATCTCTGCGATCATTTCGGAGGATGATCTCGATCCTCCGTACTTCCAATGTCCCGATATATGTTTTCAGAGACTTACCTTTTTTGGAATTATAGCAAACTGCTCGTAAGACGACTGGTGGCAAGGCACCACGAAAGCAACTTGCCACCAAGCGGACCCACAAGAGTGTTACGGTAAGTAATATAGTAAATACGCTATACTGTCGTTTACTCACTTGAGCTCATCAGGCCCCTACTACCGGAGGCGTCAAGAAGCCCCACAGGTTCCGTCCAGGCACTGTCGCACTCCGTGAAATCAGAAGGTACCAGAAGTCCACTGAGCTCCTAATCCGCAAGCTGCCTTTCCAGAGGCTTGTCCGAGAAATCGCTCAGGACTTCAAGGTTTGTCTGTCCCTCATTGGTTTGTCGATATGCTTCCTAACCACATCGTCATTATACAGACCGACCTTCGTTTCCAGTCCTCGGCCGTGTTGGCTCTTCAGGAAGCCAGCGAGGTTGGGGTTATTATTTGTCCTAAACTCGAACCTTGTCTGATACTGCACCCAGCCTACCTCGTCTCTCTCTTTGAGGACACCAACTTGGCCGCCATCCACGCCAAGAGGGTCACCATGTAAGTCACACGGACCTCTTGGTTATCCTCTCCTCACGCACCTTGCAGCCAACCCAAGGATCTGGCGCTCGCTCGCCGCCTCCGCGGTGAACGCGCCTGATTTTATGCATGGAACAGCACAAACGTATGCGGACGTGAGTTGTATGGAAACACTTTGTTATGGCAAGCTCTCTGTCTCGCCTGGCGGAGGTCCATGGTATCCATGGTCACAAGTACAGGATGTGATTGTTCGTACCACATCAGTGCGGGTGGAAGACGGCGGTTGGGGAAAAACAGTATAGTACAACAACGCCCACGACATGTAACGTGAATAAAGTGATGAATAATCTGTGGTATGATGCGAACCGAATCCAAAGATCAAAAACTCCACCAAGAAAAATATCTTCCGTCCTTAATTATTCATCGTCGTCATCCGAAACCGTGCGTACCGTCGCCGACCGCGGGGAGGGTTGGTTGCTGTTGGCAGGTCGGCTCCGGCTCCGGTGGCGCGGTGGATTCTCCAGACGACGCTGCTGCTCGCGCACCTCTTCCGCCGTCAACGGGTAACTCGGCAAACATTTCAACTCGAAAGTGCAAGGCAACACGTCCCCACAATGCTCCTTCACGAACGTATCGTTCGCGACGAGCCCTCCAAATCTCGACGTAGAGTTCAGCCAGTCCAGCCGCTTCAGACCCTCTCCGAGACGTCCCCCCGGCGCGTTCGAGTCCGTAGACCGGTTGAATCGGTAGCTCTCCCATATATGCCGTTTCCTTCCCGCCGGCAATTTCTCGTATTCCTTCTTCGCCACATCCCCATACATGTACGTGGATACGGCATCCAGCACCTCTCCACACGTGACACCCAGCTTGGGGTTATGTGCCCGTGCTTGGATCATCCATGGGAACGCACGGGAGATGATGCGAACGTGTGTGACGCGCGGGTGTGTCGCGGGCGCGTTCCGTCCCTTTACCCAGGATCGCTGGGATTCGGTCGTCCGATAGCAGTTGCTGGTGTGGAAGAGCATGTTCCACCGGAGATAATCATCTTGCGTGTCGGCCGGCGGCGCGAGAAGCGGGTTGAGTTTAATGGCAGCTCCAACGATCTTTGCCAAGAACGGCTCCAGAACAGGTCCATCTGTACGACGGTCAGGGTGCGTTAGCAAAAATCGACGGTTCAAGTTTGGGGATGAGTAGGACGTACAGTGCGGTCCTTCGGCAAAGGGATCCATGCGATCAGCATTGTTTGTCCACCGGAACGCAGCTTGGGCTGTATCTCCTGGGTGTCCGGGAATCATGATAGGAGGTGGTTGTTGAGTCGGGTGCTGCCACGGTGTATATCCAGCATACGCCGGATGAGGTGACATTCCTGGAGGCATGGGCCATGCTGCCGCTGCGGGCGTAAAAGGACCCATAGGTTGCGGAGCAACTGGAGGCCACATATGCATATGACCAGGGAGAGGTTGGTTAAAAGCATTGTACCCAGTTGCTGGGTGTTGACCAGCCCACAGGGTAGGAGGCATCGCGTTCGGAAGCGGCATGGGTTGAGGTGGCGCCCACGGCGTGCCTTGCAATGACGTCGGATAGCCTGTAAAGTCGGCGGAAACCTGAATACCGGGAGGCCCTGGTGGCCCACCATATGCTGCATGTGGCATTCCGGGAGAGACAGGGAGGGCGGATGGGGCAGGGTAGTATGAGCCCGGGGGTTCGGGACGTGGCTGAGTAGCGGGTGTGCTATGCACACTAGGCATTGGTGGGATGAATGGGGTCGTGTTATATGGTGTGGAGGGGTAGTATGGGTAGTTCATAGGAGTTTGTGGTTGCTGAGCCCAAGACGGGGGCTCCCGATGATCCGGGGTGGGGATGGGAGGAGGCTGGACTACGCTCTCAGGGGATGGTAAGGGAGGGATGAAGGGGGTGTTGGCCCCCGAAGGGTTGTCGTATAGCATGCTGGATATACAAGGATATATGTGTGTGCTTCAGATTGATACACTGCAAAACCTAGGTGGCGTAAGGTGAGCAAATTGAATGAGAAATCATAGGTTCGGAAAGTACACACGGGAAGACAGGCCAAAATTGATTATAGAATAGATTGTGACTCGTACAGCTGAATGATGATGTGACACGCGACAACGTGAGGCGGTCGCTGGTCCAAGGGGTAACCCAGGGGAGCTGAAAAAAAGTCCGGATCACACCTCAACGAGCGCCCCGATCAGACACGAAAGAGCGTGCTCTCAATCAGTTCTCGAAGGATTCATGCAGGTTGTGGCAGTTCGCTTCACTAAATGCACCTCTGAGCTCCACTTCTACGTGCGCAGGATTGTCAGTATACCGGTGAGACTGACGTGAAACGATATACCTGATAAGCAGATCCACAGGTAGTGGAGTCGAGTCACAGGTGATCGGACAGAAAATTTGAGCAGACGTGGGGAAATGAGAAGAAGATATCTGAGATGGGCCCCGTGAGCTCGCGAGGCGCTGTAGTAATCAGTGGCTGTGTATCTGCACCACAGCCAAACTTCGGGCTATGTGATGTCGGACTCGGACTTGCTGTGGATGCGCCTCGGCGAGTTTACAGCATCATTCGAACGGCAGAACAAGTTATCCGGGTAGGTTGTAATAATTTCCGATGCGGCCCAGTCAAAATTCACTGCGTACAAATATCGTGCAGGACAGAACCTAAGTCTATACGGAAGCCTACTACTAGTAGAAGGCACATACTACATTCCCAGTATGTGCCATCGTTGCAACTTGCGTCGCAGTGACGATACAATTCGGACTCGGCGCCCCGGTGGGAAATGCTGGCATGACAAACCAAGAGGAAATCGGAAAATTCTGACTCAAGACTCGCGCGCACCCTAGCAAGGTGTTCGAGATGAATGCCTTCTGAACAATACCGGTGCACTCGCCTCAATGCAATCTCCTGGCTGTGAAGTGATACTCGAAATACGACAATTTACTCGCCAGTGGAAGTGCGCACTACCCCAATCATGGCATGTATCATCTCCTCGGCACACCAGCCTTTGTCTGAATCAGACTTGTTCGTAAAAGGATAGGGTGCTCTTTGCAAGTAAGTTGCTTGTAAACTTCATTGCTCACCACCTTGTGTCCACTCACACGGTGAGGCATCTCACCGTGGAAATATCCCTGGGAACAATCTCTGATTGGGATTCCCAGTTGTGATATAACATAACAGTCGTGGCTCTTGCCAGTATCGAGCGACAGATAAGTAGAGTGACCCAGTTCACCCTGGTCACTCGTACTTTACATCCCAACCATGTCGCGACTGTCCATTGTGCACTGGAACGACGCGTACCGCGTCACGCCTCAGAAGATCTCCCAAAACGGCGACACGATCGACGTCACCCAGTTCGCTTCCCTCTTGGACGATATTCGACGCAGCTGGCGCCCGAGATCAGATGGGACACGCGATGGCCTATCACTATTCTCTGGAGACCTGTTTTCGCCGTCGGTTGAGAGTGCGGTTACCCGAGGAAGCCACATGGTGAGACGAGAATTCTCGCAGGCGGGCTTCTTGGTTGATACTTGGCGTAGGTTCCAGTGATGAACGAGCTTGCACCGGATGTCGCGTTGACGGGTTTGTGCATTATCGCGCGACCTGTGTAACTACTCTGCTCACTAGGTTCGTTGCGTTATCAAGGCAACCACGACTTTGATTTCGGTTTGTATCCATTCGGTTTGTTTGATGCGCTGAGTACCACGCCTTGTAGGATACCCACATCTCTCTAAGTTGGTCGATGGCACAAAGTTTGTAAGTCGGTTCTCTAACAGAATTTCACGACAGCCGTCTCATTTGACTTTTAGCCCTGGCTTCTGAGCAACATCGTCGACGAGAATACCAATAATGTTCCGGATCACCTGCATCTCTTTAAGGTGTTAGAACGGTCAGGCGTCAGAGTCGGTATCATTGGCCTCGTTGAAGAGTCAGTGTTCCATAGCGCTAGGATTGCATACCTTATGACTCTGGTCTACAGAGACTGGATCAGCACGGTATCAGCATGGCCACCCAATTTCAAGTTCAATGACATGGCAAAGACCGGCCGAGAATTGTCGCAGCGGTTGCGCGGGGAGCATCGATGCGACCTTATTATCGCATTGACTCACTCTCGGTAGGGGAATCCCATCTATGCACTCGAAAATATCGCTCATGCATCTCGTAGGGTGCCAAATGTAACATCATGACTCACCCAATGAAAATATTTGCTCACCCTTATTGCCATAGGATATCCGGCTAGCTAAGGATTTACTAGTTTCGTCTCCCTCTGCTCAAAAAAATCATCCCATAGCTGGCGAACATGGTGTAGACATCATCTTGGGTGGCCACGACCACCTCTACTTCGTATCAAAAGGTGTGACTACTTGGGAAGGATACGACGTTTCGAAACCAAGCATTGGATCTGGAGGGGACAACGGCGACATACTGGTGGTTAAGAGCGGAACAGACTTTAGAGAGCTGAGCGAGCTTACACTAGAGCTAGAGGATGCCCCTCCAGGTAGCGTTAGGAAGAAAGTAATTAAAGATGTCCACGGTGAGCGTTCATTCTTTATTTCATCCTCTTCTGGAGAAGCTGAGTGGCTGAACACCGTTGGTGCTCAGGTAAACGCCATGAGATCAGGCCTGGTATGCCATCTTCGAAGAACCTGCAGGAAATTCTTAGTGGCCTGTTGCCGTCGGTATCTGAGGCATTGAAAGTACCTGCATGCATTACCGAAGTAGAATTGGATTTGCGTTCACGGTTCTTGCGCACAGACGAGGTATGCGGATTCGCTCAGTTGGCCTGTATAACGTACATCTTCTCTCGTGCAGACGGCGGCAGGGAATTGGTTCGCAGACGTCTTGAGGCATGCATATGACGATGTGTTATATACGAAATGCGGCAGCGGCTCTGATGGAGTCGTCATCTGTGCCGGGACACTGCGAGGAGACTCAGTGTATCCTGCAGGTACGAGTCTTTCTAGGAGGTAGCGACCTCGCGCTCACTGAAATCTTCTTGAAGGGGAGCTTACCCTAGGGGACATCCTGGAGATTTTGCCCTTTGATGATCCCACTGTTGTACTTGAGCTAGACGGGAAGTCCTTGTGGGATGCGCTCGAGGCAGGGGTATCCAGATATCCCGCACAAGAGGGGCGAGTGGTCGTTCCCTGACGTTGTTGAAATTCCCCTGACGGGTGATCTGTAGAATCTTCCCGCTCATATCTGGCTTACGCGTCTCCTGGGATTCTCGCCGCCCGCCTGGTCAGCGTGTACTTGGAGTCTGGCTCTTGCAAGAGACCCCAAACGCACCCTCGGAAGGGTCTGATATTAACTCTAGCACAAGGACTCCTGCCCTTGTGGACGGAGAGTTTATCAATAGGGAGAAAAACGGCCGGACATACAAGATCGTAACGAGAGAGTACATGGCTACCGGGCACTGTGGATACACAGCCTTCCTTGGACATAAGTATCTGATTGGTGGCGAGAGTGGACAACCGATGAGCAACCTCGTTAGGGAGTACCTGCTCGGTGGGTATTGATATACGGGGCGAAACGATGCGTATCTCACGATTTCTCTGGCAGGAGCTCGCCGTGTCAACAACGCCCGTTTGCACGAAAAGAACGCTGTCGTGAACGTTCTACAGAAGCTACCCTCTCTCGGACAAGACCAAGATTGTTTCAATACCATGGCACAAGAACACACGAATGGTGTCGAGTGCTGTGATGGAAAGCAGGCTCGACGAGGGAGTGGGGGGAATGACAAGAATGGTCACCACTCGGAGAAGACCTACAGGGAGGATCTGTTTGTAATTCATCCAGTCGTGGATGGAAGATCCAAAGATGTCGCAAGAAGTTAGTTCAGTTCGTGGTGTGCACAGATGAGTATGTACGTACAAGACCCATTTCCCACATGTTAGCCTGGTCACCAAACTAGTTCTCATCGCCAGTGACAAGATATATTCCAACAAACCATCTCGGATCATGCCAAGCATGTCACTGTCAGTATGCGCGAAATGTGCGTATCGTCCTCAGTCAGCGAACCTGAATGTCCTGAGTCTCAGGATTCAATTACTTCCCTTCCCACCCCGCCAATAAAAATTTCGCGACATCGTTCCTTATCATCGGAAAGGTCCTTGACAGTGAAGCCTGGCATTGTAGTATAGTTGAGGTACGTCCCTTGCATGACCACAAGTTAGCCGTACTTACTACTGGCGTGCCAAGCGTCTCGAACTTGAAATGAACGTGGTGTTGATTCTACATAGCCACACGTTGCGGCCGGAAGACGGAACAAAGTCTTCGAAACGGTCTTTTCATTGTCAGTTTATGTAGTTGTGGGCCGCCTTAAACAAGATCGATCAGTCGGCACGTCCATGATCCTCGTCTATATTTTCCGTGAGTCGTGGTGGTGGCCTGACCCCAGCCAGCATGGTGCTCATAATAGTAAGTCATCTCGACGCAAGTTTTGATATTCACGTACGTTGCATTCTGGTCATTTTCTCACCAGGCACTGATATGTCATTACAGTTCAGCATGATGGACGAGCATGTTCCCCCTGAGCCCCTGCGGAAAGAATGGGGCCATGTCCCTGTCACCGTATTCAATGCATTCTCGTTGGTCCAACTTGAAGCACCAATGGGCGATGGTCATATGGCATGTCTAGCCAGCAACGACCCTCGTAAGTTGTACGACATATGTACTTGAGTTTTTTTTTCCTTGTTGCCTTGCTGTGACGGAATGGCAGGCAGGTACGCCCAACCTCTTCGCACGACATGCGTGCTGGGCGAACAGGCTGTGTGCAGAGGGGTGCAGAGGGAGGGGAAAGAGGCCCCTCCCCCGTATAAAATGACAAGTCGCAAAATGGTTCACCATCAGCAAAAAGCACCCCATCGCCTCTCAAACAATCCAACTCACCCACTCTAAGCAATAAAAAGATGTACTTCCGCTTCTCCAGCCTTCTTCCCGTCGCCGCTCTCGTTGCATTCGTTGCCGCCGCACCCGGCGCGCTCGAAGCTCGTACCGACTCCTCCCAATGTAACACCGGTTCACAGCAATGCTGCGCCATGACCCAAACTGTGAGATTTCCTCACACTTTCGCCCATTGCGCTAACCATGGCCCACGCTGCAGGCGAACCCCACAACGCTCAACTACTTCAGCTCACTGCTCGGGATCGCCCTTCCCACTATCGACGGTCTCCTTGGGCTCGGCTGCACCCCGATCACAGTTCTCGGCACGGGAACTGGTGCTACATGCACACAGCAGCCTGTCTGTTGCACTAACAATAACTTTGTAAGTTGGCCCTCTTTGTCTACGCCCACGAGTGGAGGCGAGCAGTGCTGATCATTCTCCTCCGCAACATAGAATGGGTTGATCAACCTCGGCTGCTCTCCCATCAACCTCAGCTTGTAAACCGCTGAAAGATGAGACGCTGTCCAAGTTCGTCACGGCGGCTCTCGAAATGAAATGTTTTCTTTCTCTGTTGGTTTGAATAGGGTGTATGGTATTTTGTATGTAAAGGGAATATTGTGATCGAATGGATGAATCGCCTGTTGTGTTAGAATGTGCCTGGAAGAAAAAACGTCATTGGGAGAAACTCAGCTTAAAACGTCTTACCTCGGTGATCACACTGCAATGGTATGAAGTGCGAGCGAATGAAAGATCCAAGCGGACAAATCAAGGGTGATCGCGAAAGGAAGTGACGTATATTTCCGCGTCGAGGGTGGCAGATCGTCCCATCAACGGAAACAATTTAGACGTCGGAACGAATGAGGACGATTAGCACGTCAATCGAACCACAGGTCGGGCATTGGTAAGCATTACCTCGGGTAACCCCCGATCTACTCCTCATTCACCGTATTCCAGCTCAAGGGGTCGAGGGTGACCATCGATGAAATCGGCCTTACGCTGCTGGAAGCTTCAAAAATTTGCTCCCCGATGAACGAGTGGCAAGCCCTGAAAAGTCATTTCCGCTGTAAGACCACTGGCAATCGAGGGGGTTGCGTTGTCACACCGGCCTCTTGAACGCGGGCGTCACTGTGGACCGCAGTTATAAGCACCGTACTTGTTTGTCAAGGCTTCTGTCACCCCCATAATTTGTGGGAAAGTGAAGCCCTGTCTCACTGGAGTTTGCTGTAAAGTCACTTTGGAGCAAATTTCACCAAGTCCTTTTTCCGAGGTAGTTATTTACCTCGTCAATGTTTGCAGTGACCCCAACTGACTGCGTTCTCGTTCACCTCCCCCACTAACCTTCCTGAAACTTCCACGGATATCGTACGCTCGCAGAACGCACTTGAAAAGTTGGCATTGGTTGTACGTGGTGCTTTGTCCTCGCAAATCGGACAGTGGGCCGTTCCTTTGCCTGCTCCTCACGCCTCGGACTGGATTGCCGCGGCAAAGTTTTCTTTGATGTGACATCGCCCCCTCCGGCGTGGCAATTCCCAGCGATGTATCATCCGACAGTGGGGTTTTCTCTGGCGACGAGAACTTCACGGAGATCAAGAAGTCGTCACTTCGCCTTACAGGCGAGCTGCACTCGGGCGGCGTGTTCACGGATCTTCGGAGCTTTCAACTGACTGATGAAGTTGCGAACATTGCTGTGGTTTTGAAGCACATGACGAATGATCACACCAGTCTCAAGCTCGTCATTGAGGACCCCCGACATGGATGACAACACGTTAGACGCAAGACCGTAGAGCAGGGATTTTGGTTGACGCCGTCCCTCGTTGATCGGACGGTTCAGATCAAGCTCGATCTACTTTCTGCCTTCGGTGTCGATCCTATGATGGTTGATACCCCGGACACTCAAATAAGAATCTGTTGTTACCATTCTCCCTGCGTGGTCCTGTACCCCGAATTCTAACATATTCGACACCCAGAAAGCATTGGGGTATAAAATGTTTGTCATGACTTGGGTTGACATTTCTTTGTTGCATCCAGTGTTCGTGACACCTTTGTCAGCCTGTGTATTAAAGTCATATTCAGGTACGTCCCTTCCGTGTCCGTCATGTTAGATGCATAACGGGCTCGAGGCTCGAGGCCCCTTTAAATCCCGGCGTGCCGACGTACCCCAAGATGGACGTGGTATTTGACTTCACATTGCCATTCTCAACTGGATCACTGTTACCCACACCACGAAGTAAGGTCCCCGAAAGGGTCGTTTTCATCTCAGTAAGTCATGAAATTGTCGGCCACCTTAAGATCGATCAATCGGCACATTCATGGTCCGCGGCTTGGCAGACTCCACTGATATGTCACTACAGTAAATAGTTCTACATGAAGGACGATCATTCCCCCCTGAACCCCTGCGGAAAGAATGGGGCCAAGTCCCTGCCGCCGTATTCAATGCATTCTCGTTGGTCCAAGCACCAATTGGCTGTGGCCGTGTGGCATGCCTAGCCAGCAACGACCGTGTAAGTTTCACGACATACTTATTTTTCCTCCTTGTTGCCTTGCTGTGACGGAATGCCAGGTAGGTACGCCCGACCTCTTCGCACCTACATGCGTGCTTGGCGAATAGGCTGTGTGCAGAGGGAGGAGGAAGAGGACCTC
Organism: Xerocomellus intermedius; assembly: GCA_038090955.1. NCBI lineage: Eukaryota > Fungi > Basidiomycota > Agaricomycetes > Boletales > Boletaceae > Xerocomellus > Xerocomellus intermedius. Next base: position 15,748 of record JBBPNP010000432.1, read on the forward strand.
CTCTCCGTATAAAATGGCAAGTCGTAAAACAGTTCACCATCAACGAAAAGTATCCCATCGCCACTCGAACAATCGAACTCACCCACTCTATCACTAAAAAGATGTTCATCCGCTTCTCTACTCTTCTCCCTGTCGCCGCCCTCGTTGCAGTTGCCGCTGCCGCACCCAGCGCGCTCGAAGCTCGTGACGGCACCTCCCAATGCAACACTGGTTCACAGCAATGCTGCGCTATGACCCAGACTGTGAGATCCCCCCCCTCCCCACGTTTTCGCGCTTGCGCTAACCACGGCCCACGCTGCAGTCGAACCCCACAACGCTCAACTACTTCAGCTCACTGCTCGGGATCGCCCTTCCCACTATCGACGGTCTCCTCGGGCTCGGGTGCTCCCCGATCACGGCCATCGGTACGGGAACTGGTGCTACGTGCACCCAGCAGCCCGTCTGTTGCACTGACAACACCTTCGTAAGTTGACCCTCTTTGTCTGCGCCCACAAGCGGAGGCGAGCGGTGCTGATCATCCTCCTTCGCAACATAGAGCGGGTTGATCAACCTCGGCTGCTCTCCCATCAACCTCAGCTTGTAAACCGCTGAAAGATGAGACGATGTCCAACTTCGTCGCGGCGGCTCTCGAAATGTTTTCCTTCTCTGTTGGTTCGAATAGGGTTTATGGTATTTTGTATGTAACGGGAATATTGTGATCGAATGAATGGATCGCCTGTTGTTGTTCAATGCGCCTGGAAGAACAAGAACGTCATTCAGAGAAACTCAGCTCAGAACGTCTTCTCTGAGTGATCACAACGCAATGAGTGCGAGCGAACCGCGGGCCAAAGCCCTGAAGCCTTGGTCACCGGTGACCTATACATAGGGATTCAGCATCGGATCACCTTATCAGACGGGTTAACGTTTCTCGACTTGCCGGCACCAATAACAGTACCTAAACTACGTCTACATACCAAGTACATACTCCGATACATCGGATCAGCCAGCTCACACAGCCACGCGCTCACGCACGCAAACGACGACACTGGCACACAGACGACACAGACGCCGAACTGACATGACGATCCACATCCCACACGCTGGTCAAAAGAGGCATGATTGCCAGTGATGTAAATGATCCCACTCATCATTGTTGACATTGTGTATGAAAAGCCCTGGCGCCCAGATAGTAGGCCTGGGCCTAGGGTTCGACAAGGCCCAGGTGGTCAAGCCAGGCCCTTAACATCACCACACACTCCAGCTGAAGGGACGTCGGGCGTGACCATCGATGAAACTAACTTTGCGCTGATGGAGGCTTTGCTCCCCGACGAATGAGTGGAAAGCCCTGAAAAGTCATTTCCGCCAGTGTACCGAGACCACTGGCGATCGATCGACGGGATTGCCATCGTCACATTGGTCCCCCGAATGCGAACGCTTTGGGCCTCCCGATAGAAAGCGCCGAAATCCACTTTTTCTCGGACTGGATGCAATGTTTCGACACCCAGAAAGCATTGGGGTACAAAATGTTTGTTATGACTTGGGTTGACCATGACATTCATTTCCTTGTCGTGTCCAGTGTTCGTGACTCCCATGTCAACCCCGTGTTGTATCGAAGTCATATTGAGGTACATCCCTACTGTGACCGTCATGTTGGCTGCACAACGGCCTCGAGGCTCTTGGCCCCCTCAAATCCCGGCGAGCCGACGTACGATGAACATGTGTTTGACTTCACATGACCATACTCAACCGGATCACCATTAGACACGAAGGTCCCCGAAAGGGTCGTTTGCATCAACGACCATTTTATCGCATACTCCCCCCTGAGCCCCTGCGGAAAGAATGGGGCCAGGTCCCTGCCGCATTCAATGCATTCTCTCGTTGGTCCAAGCACTAATGGGCGGTGGTCATATGGCATGTCTAGCCGGCAACGATGGTCGTAAGTTTCACGACATGCTTGATTTTTTTTTGCTCCTCATTGCCTTGCATGATGACGGAATGGCAGGTAGGTACGCCCGACCTCTTCGCACCGACATGTGTACTGGGCGAACAGGCTGTGTGCAGAGGGTTGCAGAGGGAGGGGGGAGAGGCCCTCCTTCCGTATAAAATGGCAAGTCGCAAAACAGTTCACCATCAACAAAAAGCATCCCATCGC
>JBBPNP010000433.1:0-17724 GCA_038090955.1 Xerocomellus intermedius
GTGTACAAAAGTGTAGCAGAAGTGAAGTGTCAGTCGGGACACCAAAAAAGGAAAGCGGCTGTGCTCCTTAACGGACAAGGGTTTTCTCGAGGCGAGCCACATGGTTTTCACTCGACAAATAAGGAAATACACATGGCAAATTACACGGTACCCGACGCACCCGACGCACCCGAGGCTAGTCGAAATAGCTGAAATACGCGTCGGCCTTGGCTAGGGTCCCCCCCTCCTGGATATACTTGAAGCCATTGAAGCAGCAGAGGGGGGACGACGACGGGAGGGGGGTGAGCCAAGAACACGTTGTCACGTTCACCTGACGGCCAGCAGTCCATGCCTGCTCAGGAGAAGTCGGGGGAGATGTCCTGTCATATTTCATTAACATAGAATTTAGCCTGAGAAGTTGAGATACTTACATTGTGATGAACAAAGTTCAATAAAGATTTGACCCACGTGGAAGACAGCAAACGGGTCAGAAGTGGATGACGTGTATAAAAGCCAACAAACAGGTTGGAAGTGGATAGAACTATGTAAAAGAGTATAAAACTACGTAAGAGAGTAAAAGGACGGGATAACCCCGGTGTTGAGCTACCTCGTAACGTGAGATAAGACGACGTGACAATAACCCGTATTCACGCGAACGGTGGGACCAGATGTATCGTCTATCCCTAGACGCCTTGGGTCAACGTCACCCAGGAACCACCCCTAGTGCACTATGGGGAATAGCAACGTTATCCTTATTTAATACGGCGGACGACCGTGTAACTACGCGTAAGTGCGTATGACTCCAAGCGTAAGTGCCTGGGAGGAAGGTGGAGTGACTGAAAGGCCAGATGATGGTTGTGGAAAGAGAGAGGCGAAGGGCGAGCGACGCGGCTGAGTTTGAATGCAATGCTGCCCAAAAAGGAAATACACGTGGTAATTACGCGGTACGCGACGCACCCGACACCAGCCGAAATAGTCGAAATACGCGTCGGATCCCCCCCTCCCACGGCCTTCTCCACTAACTTATTGACTAGCGCTTTTCACCCGTCTGTTGTGCCTTCAGCACAATCATGCGACTTTTTATTGCAAGGCTTAATCCTAGTGCCATGATGTAGGCTGGGTGCACAGGAGACTTTGAATTCAGAGAAGTAGAGGATGAGTTTGCAAGCTGACTACTGCCTGAGGCCGAATTCTCAGCCTCCTGCTCCTATTTTTCAAGTTGATATTCATGCCCGAGTCAAGGCTCTCCTCTCAGCAAGCTCTCAGCGAGCGCGGCGAGCTCTCAGCGAGCATAGGAATGTGTACAAAAGTGTAGCAGAAGTGAAGCGTCAGTCGGGACACCAAAAAAGGAAAGCGGCTGTGCTCCTTAACGGACAAGGGTTTTCTCGAGGCGAGCCACATGGTTTTCACTCAACAAATAAGGAAATACACGTGGTAATTACGCGGTACGCGACGCACCCGACACCAGCCGAAATAGTCGAAATACGCGTCGGGTCCCCCCTCCCACGGCCTTCTCCACTAACTTATTGACTAGCCCTTTTCACCCGCTGTTGTGCCTTCGGCACAATCATGCGATTTTTTATGGGACTGTGCTAATCCTAGTTTTTATGTGGATGTATTTATTAATGTTAGCAAATGCAAGCACAGGCACCGAAGGTGCCTGTGCTTGCATTTGGAAAACATTGGGCCGAAGGCCCAATGGGAGGGAGACTGAATTCTGGATTTGTGTTCTCATTTCAGTCTAATCTATCACAGACATGGCAATCATATATAGTATACAATTCAAAGTTCTAAGTTTCTAAATACTTCAGTCCAAACTATATTCATAGCTTTGGTATCTCTTTGATTGGAAAACAAAATCTTGATGTTTCTGGGATGTGTACATCTTGAAAGTGCCACATATAACTGTCCATGAGAGAACACAGGTGTGCTCAAGTTCAGCCCCATATGTTGTACTGTCTGTCCTTGTGACTTGTTGATGGTCATAGCATAAGCCAGCCGCACTGGAAACTGTAATCGCCTGAAAGGAACAGGAGAGTCCTCCAAACCAGAATCAAGGGCCGTTCTAGGAATGAACACCACATCTCCATCTCCATTCTCATTCAACACACGACACTCCAGAATCCGTCTTGTGGATCTGAGCAGCCTTAACCAAGTTCCATTGTACAGTCCATGTAGGGGATCCAGATTTCTCAACAACATCAGTGGTGCTCCATTTTTCAGCTCAAGTTTGTGCAGAGGAAATCCAGATGGGCTGAATGTATGTAGGATCTCTGGTGGAATGTAGTCATATTCTGGATCTGTGACAGAGTCTGCACTAAGGTAGGTGTCTGCCTGCTGAGGTGCAACAGAGCTCAAAATGGAGGCATTGATCTCATCCACCTCAACATTTCTGGCACTGAGAATAGTTCGATCCAAAAAATATCTATCAGATAGCTGCTGGTCCTGAGCAAGGAGTTGAGAGTAGAGAGCATTGATCAAAGAAGCCATGGTGTCACCACAGCGCATGTGTTCAGGAAGGACTATCTCCCCATCAGTTACTCCAATGTGAAGAAGTTGCTGTGCCCAAGCATCAGACTCTGGATCCTGGCCAAGACGCATGTTTTGATGAAGATAGTGAACATGCATGGTTTGCCAGAGATATGAGTGAGTGAGAGTTGCAGGAACAATTTGTTCTCTTGAGCCATGAAGGATCACAGGAAGGGTCTGTCTAAAGTCTCCACTGAACAAAACTGTGAGGCCACCAAATGGATGATCGGGTTGGTTCAGCAAGTCACGCAAAGTACGATCCACAGTCTCCACCACATCATGATGCTGAGATGCTGCTTCATCCCAAATGACCAGAGAGGTTTGCTGAAGCAACTGATGTATCATATCATCCTTTTTAATGTTGCAAGTGCTTTGCTCATGACATGGAATGGGAATTTTGAAGCGTGAATGGGCTGTATGACCACCTGGCAAGAGCAGAGAGGCAAGACCAGTAGAAGCAACACAAAGAACAATCCTTCCTGTTGTACGAACACCAGCAGCAATGAGTTTGGCCAGATAGGTTTTGCCACAACCTCCCCCACTATGCAGAAAGAAAGCAGATCCATGGGAGTTGAGAACACTATCCATTACAGCATGATAGAGAGTATTCTGATCGGCATTTAAAGTGGGCAATCCCCTGTCAATATAGACCTGTTGTTCTTGTCTGTCATATGCCAGCTGTTCATTGATCAGCCTGTTTCCTTTCTGATGACCCCAGTTTCTTTGTGGTCTAGGCATAGATGGAAAGTTCTCCAAACATTTGCCATGTCTCCTGAGCTCTTGATCTATGAGATGTAAACCATAGTCATGAATCTGATCCTGTGTAGGCTCTAGAATGTGATGGTCACGAATAAGCTGGCGATGTAAATCATCACAGAGGTGTTCCTTTGAAGCATCCCATAACCGGTGGGGATCTACAGGAGCACAGTGGATGAGAATAATGATGAACAGGCGACGCAGTTGGTAGCCCATGGCAAAGTGAGCAGCCTCCTCAAGACACAGCAGCCATTCTCTATCATCCTGCAAAAGAGCGCGAGCACGACAGGCCTCCTTGAAAGAGTCATGAAGGACACCATTGACAGTGCGTAGATTTTCGTAAGATGTAGCACCTGTTAAGAATCAAGCATGAGTTTCTGATTGTGATTGTATAATGAGAAAGATCAATACCTTTGACCACAGTGAGCAAAAGACACATATAAAAGGCTTCACCAGCAGAGATAGGAATGGTGTACATGCGTCCAATGGCCTTGTATCGTTGACGAACCTTCCAAACTGCTTGGCCTTTGTGCCAGATGAACTTCTTGGGAAATTCCTGATAAAGATAGTCATGTGCTCCAGCAGCAATGAGGTCAGGATCCTGATTGGCCTTGAACCATCCAAGCAGCGCAGTGTCCTTGACATTCTCAACCACATTGTTGAGTTGGGCATTGGGCCGAAATGCCACCATATGTTGACCAGGAAGATGGACAGGCAGACGATAGACAGCAGGCCATTCCATGTGCATGGCAAACTCAAAGATGTTGTGGCAAGCTTGGGGAGAGGAAATGTATCTTGCATCCAAATAGTTTGAAATCTCATTGTCATTGCCAGCTTGGATTGTTGCACGATCTGGGCCCTTGTAGATGTACTTGTGGATATACTTAACAGCCTTGATGGAACCGCAGACCTCTAGATTGATATGACAGTCAAACTGCACCAAAAGCTCCCTGGGATGAGGAACCACATGCTGATTGTCAAAGACATTTTGTTGTTTCTGGACAGTTCTTCCATTGTCAGGGCGAGCGTAGTCAGGATATCCATCTTCCTTGATGATGGTCTGGGCAATAAAGGCCTTTGGAAAGCGTTTTTTGCACACATTGTTTTCAATGCATCTTTGTGGAGAGCAAGGACCATGGAGCATACACTTTGAAATAGCAGAGTGAAGTTGTGGGTGAACATTGGGATCAGGAAGCTGAGCGGAAATGATTGCATCCACCTGCTCCACAGTCCTGATCTTGTCTTGCTCCTCCAAGAAGATAAGCAAATGCATGTGAGGAAGTCCACGCTTCTGATATTCAATAGTGTACACAAAACTGGCCACCTCCCCATAATAGTCATCACGAATCTTCTTGAGCAACGCTTGCTGTTTGGCGTAGAAAACACGTGTGACTAAATCAGGCCTGTCCACAGCTGTTTGCCCTGGATGAAAATTGATCAGTTCTGTCAATAGAAATGAAAACTTTAAAAGATATAGTACATACCAGGAAAGAGGTTCTGAGTTATTTCTGGCCAGGTGGCATTGGCAGTCATGGTGAGAAAGAGATCGGGCTTTCTATATTCACGACAAATAGCCAAGGAGTCTTGAAGCAGCTGTTGCATGTGGCGAGTTCCTCCCTTATGAGTGGATGGCAGAATGACACGACCAACTTGACCCATATCCTGCACACCATCCTGGCCCAAACGATCACGCAACCCTTGATAGAGATCTGCTCTAAGTCTTGTTTGATTATTGGCAACCCAAGTGAGGTTGCATTGATCAATGGAAGCCCAAGCATCACAGACCAACTGTTGGAATAATCTTCCTCCCTTGAATAGATTGGATGGTTCCACATTTTCAGGGCGCACGTGAAGCCTATAGGCATGCCAAAGGATTTGGGTGACCTTTTTGGAGCGATGCTGGCGACCATTTTGCTGCTGCAAGGGAATATCCAGATGCCAGCCTGCTTCGCCTTTTGGAAAGAAAAGAACATAATGAAGTGGCAGATAGGATGGATGAAGATTGCTGATACGACGCAGGCCACCACCTTGAAGGCGTACAATAATGTCACGATTAACTCCAACATTGGAAGAGGCCTCTCCTGGAACAACAGCAGCGATCTCCTCCACAGTAGGCAGATTATATCTTCTGGCATCAGTGCCCGGTTGTAGGTGGATTCGCATACGAACATCAGTATGTTCCTCTGGAGGCTTGGCCTACACAGTTCTGTCAGCATATGTAGTTGATATCAAATGAAAACAAAAATACTCACCCTCATGATCTCATAGGCCTGTTTGTAGAGTGGAGCATGAGGATGGTGTTCTCTCAACATCTCATGCAAATCCAAAAGTATGGCCCCATCCAGTTGATGGTTACGTTGGACCCGTCTATCAGTTGCCTCCACAGGATCATAGATATAGAGCTGAGCAAATGAAGGTTGATGATCCTCGGGTGGAATGAGAGCTCCCATAAGATGATGGAGTGCACCATGGATGCGAAATGAAGCAGCTCCAGCTCCTTGAATTCCCTCATTTCCCATCTCAACACCCACAGACGTAAATGCCATTGCATTGTTGTACTGGCGAATTCTCTTTTTAAATTCCCTACGATCTTGAGGATCATCAAACAGGTCTTGCAATACACGTGGCCAAGATTGTATCTCAGGAAGTTTGACTTGCCCTTGGAGACAACACATTCCAAAGCGAGGATTACGAAGACTGGAGTTGGATAGTTTTTCTGATATAAAATGTAAAGCATGGCAGTGGAAACATTGAATGTTCATGGGACCAAGAGAATGGAGCTGGACAGGCTCAGCATATGGTATTCCACCAGGTGGAACACGCAATGGAGGTTGTGGATTATTACCACCTTGAAGATCATCAGAGTCACTGAAGCTGGAATCAGATGGATCTGGATCTGGATCTGGATTTGGAGGAGGTAAAGGAGGTCTTGGAGCTGGTGTTCTAACAGATGGGGTAGGAGCAGAAGCAGAAGCAGAAGCAGGAACCACAGGCGAAGATTGTGATCTTTGAAAAGGTATGGGTGATGGAGGACCAGGAAAAGGTGGTGGCAATGACAATGGCAATGGTGATGGCGATGATGGAAGAGAATCAGGTTGTGCATTATTTTGTTGTTGTCTCTGTTGATCTTGGTCATACTGTTCAGCTGAACGTTGACTATGTTCACCAAGGGCCTGAGAAAGAAGTGTTTGAGAGAGCTGTTGTACTTGTTGAATTTCATTTTGCTCCTGATTCTGCAGCTCCTGTAATGCATGTTGATTCACCTGCAATTGTATTTGGTGTTCCATCTGTTGTCGTAATATAGCCAGTCGATGTTGCTCCAATTGCCATTGATGCAGCAGCTCTTGCTGAAGTCGTATCTGCTCCTGCTGCTCCTGTAGGGCCTGGATTTCCATTTCCCTTTGAAGCTGAGCTTGTCTCTGCTGCTCCATATGTCTCTGCTGCTCCAAATGTCTTTGATGTTCCAAATATCTTTGATACTCCAAATATCTCTGATGCTCCCACTGTCGCTGAACCAAAGCTTGTTGCTGCTGTTGCTCCATTTGTCTCTGATGCTGTGAATGTTGCTGAAGTGAGAAAGAAATTATGCCAGCCTGAGTTTGCTGATCTGCTTCATGCTGGAAATCGATGACATTCTGATATGGAATGGAAGGAGGATGTATAGGACCAGCATGAGCATTGGTAGAATGGATGGTGGAGGCATGATTGGAACGTCTAGAGCGGCGCCTTTGATGATCAGAATTAAAGTTCTGCATCAACCTTGCAGTATGGTCCACTCTTTGAGGTTGTGGGGGGTGAGGAAAAGGCAAGGGAGCAGGGAGAGGGAAAGGAGGTAATAGTGGAGGAGGCTGATGTTGAATGGGAGGTGGAGAAGGAGAGCGCAAGCGACGCATTCGTTGAACATGAAGATGTTCAATCTGATGACGTGGCATGCCTGGATACTGATGTACTGGCACAGGAGGGTGGTTCTGGAATTTTTTTTATTTTAATAATAGAATGTTATGAAAATCATAGCCACTTACAACCAAAGCATTGGATATATTTGAGGCCATTGAAGCAGCAGAGGGGGGACGACGACGGGAAGGGGGTGAGCCAAGAACGCGTTGATCACGTTCAGTCTGACGGCCAGCAGTCCATGCCCGCTCAGGAGAAGTAGGAGGGATTGCCCTGATATATTGCCATCAAGATGGAGTTTAGCATGAGAAGTTGAGATGCTTACATTTTAATGGACACAAAGAAAGAAAATTTGACCCGCGTGGAAGACAGCAACGGGTCGGAAGTGAATGACCTGCGAGAAAGGCAGCAAGCAGGTCGGAAGTGGATATAACCAAAAAATAACAGAGACGGGATAACCCCGGTGTTGAGCTACCTCGTAATGTGAGATATGACAACGTGACAATGACCCGTATTCACGTGAACGGTAGGACCAGATGTATCGTCTATCCCTAGACGCCTGGGTCGACGTCACCCAAGAACCGCCCCTAGTGCACTATGGGGAATAGCAACGTTATCCTTATTTAGTACGGCGGACGACCGTATAACTACGCGTAAGTGCGTATGACTGTAAGGGACAGAGGGCTGCTTCAAAAGTATGGTTGTGTAGCAGGTATGGTGGTGGTGTGAAGCAAAAGGCGAGACGACGGCTGAGTTTGAACATGACGCGGCCGAAAAGGGAAATACACGTGGCAAAATACGCGGTAGGCGACGGCACTCGATACAACCGAGGGTAGCCGAAATAGCCGAAATAGGCGTCGGCCTTGGCTCGCCTTCCCCCCTTTCACACCCGTTCTCCCTTAATCTTTTGATCTTTTGATTTGATTGATTATTGATTATTGATTGATTGACTTGTTGATGATGATGATGATGTATCCTTATCCCTTGAAAATGAGTTGTTGTTATTTCTTCCCATCATCATCGAACTATCGAGGTATCTATACCCGCCCGAGAAGCTTCGAGACATATGTATATCCCCATCGCGTGGTTATCAATGCAATAATACATGGCAAGTATGTGCCTTGCTCCGACTCTGTCATCCGCGAACACTCAACAGCATGATGGGCATGGTCAAACATGAACAGATAAATTTGGCGCGGAAAGACCGGCCAAGTAGTCCTGTGGCATAAAGCGTGGACGAGGATGAGCAAGGAATGTAGGATAAACACGAGAAACAACACACTCGAATCCACCTTTCCCTCTGGTCTGGGACATGCTCAAACATGATATACCTCTTGTCGTTCTGGGGATCATTAACAGTCGATTCAGAACCTCTCTGAGACTCTTACCTTGAGCACTTTTACAATGTCTTCCAAGTCGACATTTTTAGCCAGAACCTTCATATCAACTTTTCCACCAAAACCTTCTCCCTCGTCTTCACCCAAGTCCTCGGCGGCTACTCCCCCGTCGACGCCCTCGCCACCCATCTTTCCGAGCCTTCCCCAGAATTTTACAAACGCGTTTTCGGTCAACATCTCGTCGAATGCCTTCCTTGCGTCAGAAGTCCTCTCTCTCTGCCATTTGTCAAACTCGTTCTCCAATTCTCGGGAGTCAAATCCTAGCTTGGTGGCTGGTAATGACTTCTCGATCGATTCAAGAGAAAGTTGGGAAAAAGAGGCTGCCAGAGAGGGTGTGTGCGCATTAAATAATGCGTGCAGACTATTCAGATGCTTTGAACGAAGCTCGTGCATGTGAGAATGGAACAAGTGTAATTGTTGATCTCTCGGTAGGAGTGAATTTGTGAATCGAGGATCCGTTTTCAATTGCGGAAGCACGGCATCCCAAGACAGCTAAGTGGAGAGTCAAAGTCTGCTCCCAAACACGTTGATAGCGTACCTGGGGATCTCGAATAGCATCCGTCAAAAGCGTGCTGGATTAAGAGAAACAAGTTGTTGAGTGCCACAGAAATAATAGTTTCAGGAAAGAAAACCCTAGCGTGGCTCACCGGAACACTCTCTCGCCTTCTTCCTGGGTCAATCCTAACCTGGACATCCCAATCTCTGCTTCCGTGCGACCACGTTGAACCCTCACTTGTTCTTCCCGCTCTTTCAAAGCCCGTTCCCTTTTCTCTTGACGTTTACGACCAACCTCTGTTTCGTCTACAAGTGTGCTGGACTGCGGTTTGTCGACTTCGTCTTGATGATTTTTACTATCGGACGACCCACGGGCTTTCAGGAATGCGTTGAAGAGTTCCTCTCGGAGTGTGGATGAGCCAACGGCATCATACCGCGGATCATCGGACAACTTCCGTTTGATCTTTGGCAGGAATGCTTCAGCACATAAGAAACCGTAAAAATAAAAGGGGATAGCTTACATCTTTCCAAACCGAGTCCGACTTTACTATGCCAGATTCCCGAAGCAGGGCAATGAAATCTGCTTCCGCCTTCTGAGCAGCGGCGCGCTTTTCTAATCAACCATGAGTCCCTGTCGTCGTGCAGGCCAGAAAAGACGTACTCTCTCCAAGCACCTTCAAGTACTCCTTGAAGCATTTTTCACGCTCGCGCTCATCTCTGCCCCAGCCGTAGAAACGGCGGTCTTTCTTCCATGTTCGACGAAAATCGAACCATGTAGTGCGTGTGCTCTTCACCTCCTCACGGAGCAAGGAGTCGAATTCTTCTTTGGGATTCGCTTGTGTTTTTTCCTTCTTCACGCTTTCTTGTCGCAGCTCACGAGCACGATCTCGGCAATATTCGTCGAAAGCGTCACGGCGTGCTGAGACGGAGGGGAGGAGTACATATCGAGGGTCGGAGATAAAAAGCGGCAAAGAGGTATCCCAGGGGTACAAGGGGTTGACTTCCTTCTCTCGCAGGAGCGTCTGCGATAGTTGTAAATGTCAGAACAATCGATCGGTGCAGACTGAATACCTTGAAGAGTGCCTTTGCTTCATCAAGAGAAAGGTCAACACGATCGGGCATGCTGAGTGGTTGCTTTTCCTGGGCTCTATTCGTCTCTGCTTCTTCTGCCTCTTTCATCCTCTTCGCCTCTTCTTCTCGTATCTTTTGCTCTTCCTCTGCCTCTGCAGCGAGTTGGGCTGCAGCTTCCTTCTGCCAATCCTCCTCGCTCTCGCTCTCCTCGTCCTCTTCTTCCTCTTCTTCTTCGTTATCATTCTCCTCGACCTCGGCCTCTTCTCCACCGTCTTCAACGCGTGCCTTCTTGGTGATGACCACTTCATCCAACGGCTCGAGTTCACCGCGCTTCCTCCGTCTCACAAGCCCCTCCACCTCCCCCTTGACCCTATCCACTTCCACCTCCCTCTCCCGTTCCATCCTCATCGCCTCTTCCTCTTTCGCCCGTTGCTCACCTCTAGCTCGCTCCGCCTCGTGCGCTTCCGCACGCGCGAGCTCCAAAAGCGCTTCCTTGATCTCTTCCGGGGCTACCCAAACACTTTCTTTCCTCCCCTTGTGTGTGTAGAACGTATTCCCTTCGGTGGTCGTCACTCGGAGCCATTCGGTGCCCGGGATCGGCTTCTTGACAAGAGGCTTTTCTTTCTTCTTCTTGGGCGGTTGAGCGGTAGGTGGGGGCACGGCGGGGAACGCAGGAAGGGGCCGAACGTAGGTCGATTGTTGGCTCGCAGCATGGTAGTAGTAAGGCTGGCCAACCGGTCCTGCATAGGGTAGACAATGTCTGAGCTTGCAGTACACTCTATTCCGAGTTTCATTATACGTTACCGACGTGCTCTGTCCAGCCGGGTGGTAGTGGTGGGGGACCGAAAGCGGACATGGGGGCTTTTGACTATGCAAGTATAGTAACAGGAAGTGGTAAGGTTATTCGACGACGCAGCGCAGGCTTACAAACCACTAACCAATGCGTAAACAGTCTAAGGTCATTGAATTCGTGAGGGAGCAAATTAATACATCATATGTAAGTCGTGAGGATATATGCAAAAAATACAGAATGTGGTTGGTTAGACTATCGTTACATGCTAAACGAAGCGTGAGGACGACGTGTAATTCTGAGATGCCAGTGGTTCAGATAGAGTAAAGGTGGAACGCAAGAAGGTAATACGAAAAGCAAGCACACATAGATGTCAAGGAAAGATCAGGCGTAGAACCTTGAGGCCACGCGTCAGCCCGCAGAGACCAAGAAACAGGCATATTCACTTACTTCTTGTTAATCTGGTACAAGAAAAGGTTAATATTAACTTTGACTAGTCCATTGAACAGCGAGAGTGAAGCCTGATTCTCAAATTGCGCCTGAAGTAGGTCCTCCATACGGAGGTCTGTGATGCCGATTCGGTTGGTAATACCGAGGGCATTGTTGAGCACCTCCACGTTAAAAACACCTGCTTTCTCCGACGAGATGATGACATCAATCTTATCAAACTGGCGAGGGGAGAACTTGTCGATGGACAAGAGGATGCCTTTCTCGTAAAGGTCTTTGGCGCTGTATCTGAACGAACCAAATTGAGGAGTCTTGCCGGATTTCTGCAGGTCGCGGAGGTGGAAGTACTGCTTTGTGAATGGAATAACAAAACGCTTTTTTCTTGAAACAAAGATCATGTCAGTCCACCGCACGAGACATAGCGTAGAGTTGCCCACCCTTTCCCTCGCTGCATGGTAGCCATCGCAGCCTCGACGTAGTTGTGATAACTATCTATCTGCTCCTCAAAGTACTTCTTGCGTTCGCCGAGATATTTGAGAGCACCCATCATGCTGTCCATCTCTTGTTGTCGTTGCAGTCGTTTGCGGTGTTTGCTGCGAACATCACTTGCAATAGCATTGAGGACGCCTTGAAATCCGTCGCTCCGCATGATTTTCCCCAGCTTCTCTAGCTCGAGAAGGAAGAATATGGCATGTGCTTTGACTTCCTTGAATTGAAGTCTGGAAACCAATCAGTATAACACCCTCACGGGAAGGACTCGTATACATACGATCGTATGTCTTCAAGCCTGTACCCAGATTCCACACCACCGGTCGAAGGCATGCGCCTGTTAACAGGCTCGTTGTCCATTGCAGCCACAATAGTCTCCCAACGCAATTCATCTTCTTCCGATACTGGGCGCATCAAAGACTCAACAAGGTCTTGCGCAGGTTGAACGCGAAGGATCGCTAGAACACCACGCTTAGCTTGGACCCACAATGCTTTCTCGTCTGCTTGAGGATCTTGAAACAACATGAGCAGGATCTCGGCGCGCTTGGAACAAAACTAACCTCGGACACGCGCAAACCTATTCGTGAGCTCTAGAGTAATAGCCTTATCTCGAGCATCCTTTAGCTCATCATTATCGAGATGCGGAACTCCATCTAATTCGTGCAATATGACACGCAGAGCATCATCACGGGAGGGCGACTGAATAAACAAGTCAGTTACGAGCAATCGCGAAAAGACGCAAATGCTTACGAGTTTGTCCTGGTATTTTGAGAGTAAAGCATGCATTCCATATACCTCGTTGGGTGAAATATAAATAGGCTTCGGTTGAACGGTAACGTCCAAGAATTCATGGGCATGATAATGAGTCTCGGCATCTGGGACATCCGCGACTGTAAAAGAAAACATGAGATAATGTTGACGAACCCATGATAGTGAGGAGTAATCACTCTGGAGCATCCAGACTGTCATTTCCCCAATGGTCTTGTGCACCATCTCATTAATCGGTACAAATTGGGGACTGTCTTCTGAGAACTCGGAGCCCGAGGTAATTTGTGTCAGCACCTGAGATATCTGTGCGAGATTCTTCCTCGAGGCGACGTCAACTGTGGAGACCATATCAAAAGTCTCCGGAGCGCTGGAGTCAGAGTCAGAAAGAGTTGACCTGCAGGGTGGACGGAACAAACAGGATAGCTGGGTTGAGGTATCTATAGAAAACGAGCCTTGCGATACATGCGGCGTAGGCCTTGTCCGGTGCACCAGGGAATTTTTCCTGAACCAACATGAGCAATACGACAATCAAAAGGTTGCTTTTGACATACACGCAAGGAAAGCAATGTCTCGCGCGCTATGCACCGCATACTGTACGGCATCTTTCTAGTTGACTGGATGACAGCTACCATGAAAGCTTCGCTCCACCATTGCAACTTCTGCATATCTGGACAACGTTGTTTCGTGAGTGTTTGCGATAAGATTTCCGAGGCTTCGCCTACGTCTAATGTATTCAGCTCTGGTATCTGGATCCTTGAGAGCTTCGTAGAAAGGTAGATCTTTGGGCTTCGCGGTGGTTCTACCAGATCGCATTTCCTCGATGTCGATCCTCGCTCGATGGATCTAAGTTCAACTGAGAGTTTGTCACTGACAAAGAGTGCAGTACATACTATCGAGGGATCTGACTCGAGATCAAGGTCGGCGGCTTCAACGAGTTCCCGTACGATGGCTTGGAGCGTGTCCCGAACGTAGGTAACCTGTTTGGGTCGCAGGTATTGTACTGCGATATTAATGTACATTGGATGGCCACCAACGACGTCGTCGACTGTCCGGGCACCGGCAACTTCCTGGCGAATGGACAGCTGTGGGTGAAAAGATGAACAACTGTATAATCCCAACGATCCCGTTCTGGCGACACTGACCTGGAATAACTTAAGCAGAAGATAATCTTCTCGTCTATCTTGTCCGTAACCAAACAATGTCAACACAACGCGCTCTACCAATGATCTATGCTTTTCCGAGTCATCGTCGGTCAGCTCGACGAACAGTTGACGCAGATAGTCTCCCCGCGTCTGAAGCAGGTAAAAGAGCTGCTGATACAGTTCGAGCTTCCGCTTGGCTGCATGATCCAAAGTGTAAGGCCCGGCAAAGGGGTCACCGTGGGCAGCAAGGATGGAAGCTCGTGCGGCATGCGCTGCGGCACTATCCGCACCATACATTCGTCGCACCTTGACAAGCTCCTCAAACGACTTGACGTTCTGCACTACCAGCGCAATCTTGACGTCCAGATCGTTCACGTCGTTCTCCAGTGCTTGGTTTTCTCTAATGCTCTCGACAACCCTTTTCCTCAACCTCTCTACCTTGATCTCGTCTTGGAAATCGGCCTCTGAATCGTCGAGAAGATGGACAAAGTTCTTGATCGTGCCAACCGTGACGTTCTTGCCCAGAGTAAGCTGACGATATTGTTCGCGTGTTTCCTTTGCACGGAAAAGAGACTGGATTTTGATGACTTTATGCAGATTCTCGCGGTAGTACTGTATCTTTGCGTGGAACCTGCGCCTCTGGAGAACACCACGTAGTAGCGCCTGTAGCGTTGTCGCGACGGGCTGGCTGTCCCACAGATGGTCGCGCCATGCGAAGTAGGCCCTGCGTACTAAATAACCTCTTGCAACGGCTTGTAAGCCTGTCACATTGGGTGCTACGAAGTCAAGTTTCTTCTGTTGCTCCCGATGCCGGTTACGAGCGAGTGCGGCACGGGCGAGCGCTTGAAAACCACCTACGGAAGAGAGGACTTTGATCTCGGAGAGTGCTTTGTTGAGGTTCTTGTGTTGCTGACGGGCGAGACTTGCACGGGCACGGGCTTGGAGACCAATCAACATTGGGGTCGCTCGACGAAGGCCACGGATAAGGTTGAGTAGGCGTTTACGGGCGATATACGTCCGGGCTGCGGCTTGGATTCGGACGACAGTGGAAGACACGTCGTCCAGTTTCGCAAGCTGCGTCCGGATCCGTCGACGCACGAGTACACCTTGGCACTGGGCCTGAAGAGCAACGATGCTATCCTCCGCGAGATCAAGCTTCCTCAGTTGTTTAGATATCGTAGCCCTCGTCAAGAACGCACGTGCAGCCGCTTGCACGGACACAACAGACGTCGAAATTTCGACTTTGGCAAATGTCTTGGATACCTCGTTCACGTTTTGTCTCGCAATTCTCGCCCGCGCGGAAGATTGCAACTTTACAAAGAGTACCCGACTGCTCTGCAGTGCGGCCTTGAGTCGAGCAAATCGCCGCCGCTGAAGCACGCCCCGAATCTGTGCCTGTGTTTTAACGACATACTTGACGGACGCCCGAATACGCGCAAGGTAGGCGAGCCATTGCCTACGCTTCAGGACCGCGCGGGCGGCGGTTTGGAGGCGAATCGCCCACGGGGTGAGATCGGCGGTTTCCCTGCGGAGATCAGAGACTTGACGTCGTGCGATGGCACCGCGACATATGGCTTGAAGCTTGGGTACGTATCGTTCTGCAAAACGGAGGCGGGCGTATTGGGTGGCCTGCGCTTTTCGAACTAGGAATCCACGCGCTAAACATTGCAGAGCGCGGATGGAATCCTCGCTCTCCAATAGCAAGCGGTCTCGCCCTATGATGCACATAAGCGATGATGGGGCAAGAAAACGATGCGGTATGGTAACGCTCACGCTCATCCTCGGTCTCTATTTCGACCTCTGGATCTTCGTTGATCTCTTTGGCGAGTTCTCGACCAACATTGCCAAAGTTGGGCATTGGAACGCCGGCATCGTTGAGCCCTTTCTGTGTCTTCTGCAGCTGATCGTCAGAGAACTGCAATTGACCGAGCAAGTTTCCGATGCGCTGGGCTAGTCCTCGCCTCGCGAGAAGATGACTGGGCGAGATGAGTCGTTGGCAGCTAGGCAAAGCTCGTATCATACCTAAGGGCATGAATGCAATAGATGACCTTTGGAAGATTTTTCTTCTCGTACAAGTCCGTGAGTTCAAAGATGAAGCACTGGGAGATTGTGAATGATGGGATATCGACAATGAAGAAGGGGGAACCTACCTCGGGGAGACCAAGTTGTCGAACAAAGACGAAAAAATAGTTGATATTGTCGGAGTGTCGAAAATCTAGCTTGGACGACTTTGACTGGGCAAGTGGTCAATAGCAGAGATGGACAGGAGGGAGAAGGGTACCTCGTAGATGCGACGAACAACGCGTTCGCCTTGAAATGCTCTGACGAGCTTGGCGAGAACGACACCGTTCCTTAGCCCTTCTTCCATCTCGACGACACCAAAGCCGAGTTCCTCGCCGAGACAGCCCTCTATCCATTGCTGTGCCTCACCGACGTGACACAAATACTCGTAGGCCTGGAGGAGATGCCTTTGTGTATCTGCCCAGAGGCCCCTTGTTAAACGCGAGGAGGGCAGGGGGGAAGCATCGGGGGCGGTGTCCCTGGACAGACGAAGGCGACCAGGTACGCCGGCGACGTCATCGGACTGAGCAAAACCAGATGCAACGCGGTCGGGGGAGAGGGGTGGTTCATTGTGAGCACAAAGATGGTGAATGTGATGTTCCTTTTGTGGAGTGGAGTGGACTACTGGTGGAGATGTCTGTTCGTGCTCATCGCCGTCTCCACTGGCTATACGGGGAAGATGGCGACCAAGCCTGCGGGCACCGATCTGGCCATAGGTGGAAGCCCTTTTGCTGGCCATGTATGAACTTTTA
Source organism: Xerocomellus intermedius (assembly GCA_038090955.1). Taxonomy (NCBI): domain Eukaryota; kingdom Fungi; phylum Basidiomycota; class Agaricomycetes; order Boletales; family Boletaceae; genus Xerocomellus; species Xerocomellus intermedius. The sequence continues at coordinate 16,571 of JBBPNP010000433.1, forward strand.
TACGGTGCGGGCGACATGACGGAAGACGGAGAGGGAGAATACGAGGTGCGGTCGGGGGAAGGGGGAAGACAGTCGGCAAGATCGAGACTGGAGGATGCACGGTGACGAAGCTTGTCCGGTGGAGTTGAGTGTGGGGTGGCGTAGAGCGAGGTAGGCCGGCGATGGAGAGTGGGCGCAGAAGCATTGGGGGTGAGCAGGGGTCTGGATGTGGGGGATGAGGGGGATGGGGGAGAATCAGAAACGCTGTTCAACGCCTGACGGGCGGCGGCATAGTTAACGGAGGCGTCGAGGGTGTTTGAGCGACGCGAACGGGGCGGGGTACGTGATGAGGATTCCGGTATAGGTGCAGAGGAGGGCGCAGGCAAGCGGATGCGGTGGGCGGTTGGGGAAGCAGAGGCGGGGGAGACGGGGTTCTCGACGGAGACGCCGGTCGAGTTTGGGGAGAGCGGGGAGGCGACGATGTGAGCGTGGAGGGTGTGGCGCTTGAGGTGGGGAGGGGGGTCGTCTGGAGCGTCGGCGCGGGCGCGCTCCTCCCACTTTCCTCTGACGGCGTCGAGACTGGCTGCGGTGCGGTGGGAGGGCGTCCAGCGGGGCCTCTGTTGGGGATCTGTGCGGGACGTGCGCTCGAGGAGACGTGTCTGGTATGCGAACGAAGGGGGGTCCATGGAAGAGTGCGATGGTCACAGCCACCATGGCCGCGTCGTCGCTGGACGCGCTGGTCGACGGGGTGGTGCCCGCGTCGCGCGAGAACAGACGGCTGAGAGACGACCTCGCAGCGCACGCAGCCGACATCCTCGCCAGGTCAGTCCACCCAGCGACATCCGACCCCGCTCACCATCGACAGCCACATCGGACAGGCCTACGAGTCCGACACCGTGCACCTCGCCAGCCTCATCAAGCGACACCGTGAGCCCGTCTCTCCCCGCCCCGCCCTGCCCCGCTCACCCGAACCCAGTCCTCCACCACCCCTCCCCGAGCACCGCCTCCCTCCGGTTCACAAACCTGCTCGCCCGTCTCCTCGACCAGGTCCGTCCCCTTCCGTCCCCTTTCTCCCCTCTCACCCGCCCCAGCCCGTCCTCTCCCGCAAACACGAAGCCCTCCTCTTCCTCTACGCCCTCGCCCCCTCCCCCCGCGCGCTCCCCACACCCGCCCCC
>JBBPNP010000434.1:0-17721 GCA_038090955.1 Xerocomellus intermedius
TCCACAATGGCAGCATAAGGCATAAACACTTCAAAGGTATTGCAATCTATCTGGTAATCTCTTGGGAGTTTCCTATATTTCTTGCTGCTGCTGATTGTAAGTTACTATACCCCCTGATTCCATCTCCCCTCACAATGTATTCAAATTTCAGTGATGATGATCCTCCAGGTGTATGCAATGTGGAATCGATCCAAATGGATCCTTTATTTCCTCCTGGTCATCTATGTACCACAGGTTATTATTGCCTTCATTTTTACAGGCATTTACAACAATCCCAATACATTTGTGTCAGGTATGTCTCAAGCTAGACTGGAATCTCATGCAGGTGGCCCTTCATCTCTCACTGCTCTTTCTTCCAGTTTCAATTGTGCAAGTTGTTGATTTCTCCATGTGCAATAGTTCAATCAATAATTCAACAGCACGAAAATGGCACTTTTATGCTTCAATCCCATGATTTATTCTTGTTGTTATGCTTTTAATTCTTGCTGTCATCCCAGCCTTGAAGGAGTCAGTTGAGATGTACAAAGCAACCAAACAGTGGCAGTCTGACAGGTACCTGCAACAACTCATGAGAGATGGAATTTTTTATTTCCTTATGTATGTTTCCCTTTTTCGCTCTCCTTGATCACCATTCATTGCCATCGCATGCTCCCGCCTATCTCACTCTCGAGTATCCACACGAAAACTCACATGTCTCCCCTGAGCCTCTAGGAATGTTCTTTTGACTATCTATAGGATATTGCAAAGCCAACTTGCCAGTACCAATGCTTCGCTGCACTTCCTGACCTCGTTTTCTTATATGATCCTATTCTCCACGATGCCTCGGTTCATCATCAGCATCCGAGAGTTGGGTGACCGCGACCTGCATGGAAGCTGGCACGGAATTGACACCGGATTCGGTGTGCGGTCACAACCCGTTACCAGAGAAAACTCGGCCGTGTCTGGGATCGCATTCGCGGACGTCACCCTGTGGCAAGGTCAGGGTCAGGTGGTGGCGGATGACGCGGATGACTCGGAGGCAATTCGACTCAACGTGCTGGCAGATGGTACGCGTCAGGTTTGAGCGGGGCTTTGCGTAGAAACCGAGGAAGGATGATGGTACTTTCAACCATGACTCGAATATTTATTTTACCTATTCGTATGTCTTGTCTTCTGGGTTTTGGAACATTTTCACGAGGGACACGTAAATATTGTTGAAACCAGCGCATCGCTCATATTCCTCGCGGGCTGATACAACGTATGTGATACACCCAGAGGATATTATCACGAGGAAAATGGGCGAGTGTCACGCCCTGTTTCCATCACGGGCGGCACCAACCCATGGGTCCATATACTGGAATCACGTCTCGTTCATCCGTCGTGCTGTCGGCGAGGCATGAAGCTGGCGGAGTTGCAGCGTTTCAGTAAAACCCAAACTCGTTGAGTGAATGCCGTTAGATCGCAACCGAAGCAATACTGAAACATGGACGAAGAAGCGCTGGCTGTGGGTGTGAATGAGTGCGGTATCTTCCTACTTCGGACATAAAGCCTACCCCCAAGTGTACGTACCGAGAAGAGGGGAGGATGCTCAAGGTCGATTATAGATACCCGATTCGGACGTTCTGCGCATGGTGGTTGTCCCAATCTCGTAGGAATGTTTACACACCGCCATCCAGGAGGACGCCGAGGAAGTTCAGGCCGCTTCGTCGGCGCTCGTAAGGAAATGATGTGGGCCGACGCTGTCCAATGTACCGGCAGCTAGTTCACAAGGTCGAAAACGACCCGGCTTTTTGCTTTCCCGTTGTTATCGATTTTGCAGGCACATGGTGCCGCTTTCGACTGAGCGTCAGAGTCCACGTCAGCACGTCGCCACAGAAGAAATATGGGGCACCACACACGAAGGAGGAATGTCTAAGGAGAGCCTTTCAATGATCGGTGGTGTGGGTCAACGAGAATTGGTTAGAGACAACGGGGGTGAGGAAGACTTGGCGGCTGTTGACTCCGCGTTGATCGAGAAATCGGTATCTGAACGTGAACCGGGACAAGACGAATGTGAAGGGGAACAACGTAGGTGAGGGTGGGGGCGCAACGGGGCGACGTTGGGCGCGGTTATTCAATTGGGCGTTGTTTCCTGGAGAGACAAACATGTTGTTAGTCGTCGCCGATCCTGCGGGGGCTGAACGTCTACTCCGATCGACTGGCAGGAACTTGCTACTCACACGATCACGAAAGGATTGGATGGAGTTTCTGTTGGCGTACGCCAAGTCAAAGTAAACTAGGCGTCGTGGACAAGATAAAGTCTTACTTGTTCGCTTACATTGAGCTACTTGTGCCTAAGCACGCGCCGCTCGAGAGAACCTAGTAACAAACGCGACAGTATGTTTATTTTCTCAACCTGACTTCTACGCAATTAAAGATGGATTCGAGACCACTCGCACCGTATCCCCTAGCGCTTTTGCAGCTGATGAGAGAAGAAGCGTCCGCCGAAAACCTACTACCCCTGGGATTGGCCACACGAGTCGGAGTAGAGAAATCAGCATTCAACGTGCCAGCACATCACTTGCTGGAAGCTCTGATAAACCACGCTCCATCTCCTGATACCATCGCTAGACAGTTCCTGGTAGAGCTGGGCAAATGCGGAATTTCAGTTGTGGAATCTTTTGGTTCGATGTTTCGTTCTTCGACCTGAGCTGATCTTGCTGACCACGTTTCAAAGCTGAAGCAGTATGTTGCTGCACTTGCACCGATGCTCCAGGCGACTGGGCAGTGACCATCCACCAACAACCTCAGGAGCCAGGTGCCAACCTCACTAGACTTACCGAGCTTGCGAGCCACTACTTTTCGCATCTGGTGATCGCATGTACGCAGTTTTCTTTCGTCAGTAAACTCAAACATTCGCTGATGTTGCGTGTTTCCAAGTTAGAAACCCCGGTGGCAAAAGAACTCCTCAATATACTGTCTATTCGACCCCAAATCTCAAGCGCATCGAGGATATTGAGGAATTGTTAGGTGTCGCCACTGATCACAGGAGCCAGTCGGCTTTGAAAGATCTGGCACGTTTCGACTAGTTGACTGAGGTCACCCTCCGTTCGGCTAAAACCTGCCTTAGGTCTTTCTCCGCGATGGTTTCAAGTGCCTTCTCACGGGCGCATCTTTCGTCTTTCCGATGCCAGTGACCGCTCGCTGTGCTCATATCATCCCATTTTCAGTCGACTCGAAAGTAATTGTCGATCACTTGCATGACGCTATTTCGATTGTTTATATATATATTCAGACACAGACACATCCCGCAATTGAAGCGTTTACGAGCCACAAGTTGGACGCAAAATTAATCCAGAAATACATAAACCATCCGAGCAATGCGTTGAATCTGCAAAATGATGCTCATGATTCCATGTACAAGTACATGGCCTGGGGGATCGAACCCCATTTCTCCGACAATCAGGTGAGTTCTTCAATTTAGTTGGGATCTGAATCTCACATATCAGCTAGTGGAAATACTATTATCGAATAGTTCGACGAGACGCAGTTCCGCCGTTTACTAAGCTTACGGATGCGAAGAAGTCATCTTTGGACATGGCGCCGGCGGTAGTAGAGTCCCACTCCCTGATCCGAAGATCTGCAACCTCCACCTGGCAGTCGCTCGAGTCTCGCATGCTTCTGGAGCTTCAGCAGTTTTTGATCAATTTCTGGATGATGATGATGAAAATGCATGCGATGTCCCCCTCCACTTTGGTGGACCGTTTGTATCCGACGATGTGCTCATGCGTAGACTTGAGGTCTTAGCCCGCTAAGTCGGAAAGCATCAGTACTTCTTCGACGGTATTCTTGGTGGATGCAGGTATGTCTCTCTACAAACGGCCTAACTTGCCTACTTCTTAATTCTTGGATGGTTCATGTGGAGCTGTTTGTTACTTGGATGTGCAAACATAATCATTACTCGTACCATATGTAGAGTTGGCGCTCAAGGTACGTCCCTCGTTGCATTCCCCACTATCTCCGTTTCCTGCTCCAAGTAACAATGACCAACAGTTCGAACAACAAAGCTCAACGATCCCGATCGGAATCGAGGGTCTGTGGTACCTCGACTGTGCGTTTCAACATCTTCCTTGCTTCTGGTTTACCAACTGACCCGGGCCTATCCTGCAGCGCAATTTAGAAGCGCCCGTCGCCTCTGACACCTATTCGAGGGAAGATCAAGGCAACGAGGAAATTTCTAAGCACAGCGACGAGGCCCGGCCTCTTCCTCGGGTTCTGTGACGCACGACCAATTTTTTTGAAGCAACAGTTATTACGAGTACGATACTATTTCTCTATATAATTCGTCGAAGATTGCACAATGCAAAGCAGGTATTAGGGCGACAGATGTCGCTATTGGTCTCAGACGAATCCCCGCCAGCTTTTACGTGGCAGTGCAGCACAATGGCCTCGAGTGGAGAACCACGAATAAGCCCGTGTCAGTGAATACCGATGTCGTCGAATGGGCTGGGCCGATTCCAATGTAAGACTTCCGTATCTTCCACCTACGTTTGGTCCTAACAGAGACAGGAAGCGTCCGTGACTACCCGCAGGGGCTCCAAGATCAATTCATCCTGGTTTTGTGCACTGGCATCGTCTCGCTGACATAATTGGCACATGGCTTTGCAAACCCAGGCTGTCTCGCAGGCGATTGCACTTCCAGAAGCACTTGCTGAAGATCGGGATCCGAGGAAAGCTGAGCCGATCACACCGCCCCTCCTCTTCGATGAGACGACGCAAGGGTGGGACATTGGGAGACGAGGGTCATGGAGGAGACCTTTGAACGACGTTCCTGACCTTATTCTCTTATACGATCATATTCCACATGATGCCTCAATTCATCATCAGCATCCGAGAGCTGTATGACCATGACCTGCGTGGCCGCCGGCAGGGAATTGACACTGGATTCGGTGTGTTATCGCAACCCATTGCCAGTGAAAACACGGCCGTGGCTGCGATTGCATTCGCGGATGTCGCCCCGGGGCAGGGCGAGGGTCAGGTGGTGGTGGGTGAGGCCGATGATTGGGAGGCAATTTAGGAGATGGTATGCGTCAGGTATTGGGGGGTGACACAGACGACTCAAAGGCGGTTCGACTCGAAGTGTTGGGAGATGCTACAGATCAGGTTCGAGCGGGGGCGTTGCGTAGAAACTGAGGAAGGATGGTGGTACGTTGAACCGTGGCTCGGCTATTTATTATACCTATGCATGTACCTCGTCTTGGCACATTTTCAGGAGCGACACGTGGATATTGTTGAATCCAGCACATCGTTCACATTGCTCGAGGGCTGAGACAGCGCATGTGATGCATCCAGAGGCTACTATCACGAAGAAAATGGGCGAGTCACGACCGCACATCGTGGAGGCAGGAACTCGGGCATCCGAGGATTGCCCTGTTTCCATCAGAATCACGCCTCATTCATCCGTCGTGCTGTCGGCGAGATTTGGAGCTGGGGGAGTTGCAGCGTTTCAGTAAAACCCAGACGAGAGTGAACGCCGTTGGCTCGCAACCGAAGCAATACTGTCATATGGACGAAGAAACGCTGGCTCGGGGTGTGGATGGGTGCGGTATCTTCCTACTTTCAGGCAAGGCAAAGCCTACTCCCAAGTGTATGTGCCGAGAAGAAAAAAAGGTCTTGCTCGAGATCGAATTACAGATGGCCCGATTCGGACATTCTGCGCGTGGAGAGTCTCGTCACAGAACTGCTAGGCTAGACACCGCCACCCAGGAGGACGTCGAGGAAGTTCAAACTTCAGGCCGCTTCGTTGGCTCTTGTAACGAAATGATGCGGGCCGACATTGTCCAATCTACCGGCAGCTACTTCACAAGGTCGAAAACGACCTGGCTTTCTGCTTTCCCGTTGTTATCGATTTTGCAGGCATATGGTGCCGCGCTTTCGACTGAGCGTCAGAGTCCAGGTCAGCACGTCGCCACAGCGGAAATATGGGACACCACACACAAAGGAGGAATGTCTAAGGAGAGCCTTTCGGTGACCGGTGGTGTGGGTTAACGAGGACAAACAACTTATAGAGACAACGGGGGTGAGGAAAGACTTGGCGGCTGTTACGCGTTGATCGAGAAATCGATGGCCAAGGCGAATGTGAAAGGGAGCAAAGTAGGTGGTGAGGGTGGCGGTAGGCGCAACAGGACGAAGTTGGGCGCGGTTATTCAACAAGGCGCTGGTTCCTGGAGTGACAAACGTCATCTTGTTACAGTAGTTGTCGCCGATCGTGCGGGGGGCTGGATGTCTACCGCGATCGACTGGCAGGAGCCTGCTACTCAATTTCGAAAGGAGTGGATGGAGTTTCTGTTAGCGTATGCCAAGTCAAAGAAGAAACTGGCCGTCCGAGTCGTGGACAAGGTATTTACGCATGTTCGCTTACGTTGTGCTGTATGTAGTCGGCGCTCTAGGGTACGTCCCTCGTTGCATCCTCCACTATCACCGTTTCCTGCTCCAAGTACAATGGCCAACAGTTCGAACAACAAAGCTCAACGATCACCATCGGAATCGAGGGTCTGTAGTACCCCGACCGTGCGTTTCAACACCTTCCTTGCCTCTGGTTTACCAACTGACCTCAGATCCTGCAGCGCAATTTAGAAGCGCCCATCGCCTCTGACACCCATTCGAGGGAAGATCAAGGCAACGAGGAAATTTCTGAGCACAGTGACGAGGCCCGGCCCTCTTCCTCAGGTTCTGTGACGCACGCGGACCAATTTGAAGCAACAGTTATTACGAGTACGATGCTTATTTCTCTATATAATTCGTCGAAGATTGTACAATGCAAAGTAGGTATGCGTGCGACAGATGTCGCTATTGGTCTTAGGCGAATCCCCGCCAGCTTTTACGTGGCAGTTCAGCACAATGGCCTCGAGTGGAGAACCACGCATAGGCCTGTGTCAGTGAATACCGATGTCGTCGAATGGGCTGGGCCGATCCCGATGTGAGACTTCCGTGTCTTCCACCTACTTTTGGTTTTAACAGAGGTTGCAGACCGTCTGATCCGTCAGCCACAGTTCATCTTGGGATCTATGCATCCTTCGAGTTCCAACCCATGTTGGGTAATGGGGACCTACTTCGAGAGCTAGCACTCACTGTCGATCAACTGCTGGATCGCAGTTCAAAGGACGTTCGTGAGTGGGATAGAGTATTACATTCGGCTCTGAGCGCTTACTTCATTTCAGCGTTCACGTTCTTCCCAAAGGACGGGGATGTTGCATCCCCATGTTCGTCTCTCTTGGTAACTGTCAGCCGGTGGCAGCCCAGGAGTGGCGATATTTCAGAGCCGAGGGTACCTTACCCTCCTCATTGTGTGGGTACGCCACTTGTGACAATGTCATTGTCGTTGATCCGTGCATGCGTGTAGTCGACCACAGAACTTCTAGGCCCGCTGGATAATGTGACGAACCACGGCCACAGCGCACTCTCGCGTTACCGTAAGCACGGGGAAAAACGGGATCTCGAACGTTCTATTGAACAGTTTGAGCAAGCGCTCGAGATTTGCCCGCTGGACCACCCTTGTCGTGCTGCTGCCCAATCAAACTTGGCGATGGCAAAATTCCTCCATTGTCAGGTTATTGGCATGGATCATTCTCTCGATATTTCCATCACCTTGTATCGTGATGCCCTTGCTGCCCGTCCCGTGGGTCATCCTGACCGGCCTTCCACCTTGATCCAATTGGCTGTCGTTCTTTTAGCGCGATTAGAGAGGCGATGCCACGAAGTTGATGTAACAGAGTCTGAGGCTTTGCTGCATGAGGTGACGGACCTTAGCCTTGTGGAGAGTTATGAGAACCAAGCTGCGGTTTTCTTGCTCACGCTGCCCACTGGACGCAAAGTAGGCCTTAATCAGGAAGTTCGCCGATCTTCCATAAAACAGAACGCTACACCAGACTCTGTTGACGAGGATCCTTGGGCTTCTAGTGATAGCTTGCTACGTCGCTTCGAACAATTTGGTGATCTAGCCGACCTCCAACTCGCAATCTCACATCTGGAGACATCCGTCCGGTCTACCTCGGAGTCGGGTTCCCGGTACCTAGCAGGGTTGACGAAGCTTGGTGTGGCATTATCGTACCGATTCCATCGGCTCGGAGAGCTGAGCGACCTCGAGCAAGCGATATCGAGGCAAAGGAATGATATAGAGCTTTCCCCGGGGGGTAACCCCGACGAATCCACCTATCTGAACAACCTCGCTCTCTACTTCAAAACTCGTTCCAAGCACCTTGGGGGGTGGAGCGACCTCGAGGAAGCAATTTCGATGCAAAGGGATGCAATAGAACTCTCCCCCGATGATAACCCCGACAAATCCACTTACCTGAACAACCTCGCCCTCTGCTTTAGAAGTCGCTTCGAGCGCCTCGGGGAGCTGAGCGACCTGGAGGAAGTGATCTCGCGACACGGCGATGCTTTAGAGCTGACCCCCGACGGTCACCCTGACAAACCTGGTCGTCTGAACAGCATCGCCAACGCTTTCCTCGATCGTTTCCATCACCTTGGGGAGCTGAGCGACCTGGAGCAAGCGATTTCGAGGCACAGTGATGCTGTGGTGCTCACGCCTAAAGGTCACCCCGACGAGCCTGGCCGCCTGAACAGGCTAGCCAACGTTTTCCTCATTCGTTTCAAGCGCCTTGGAAAATTAAGTACCTTGGAGCAAGCGATCTTGAAGTGCAGGGATGCTTTGGACCTCATACCTGATGGTCATCCCGACAAACACAGTACCCTGAATAACCTTGGACGCTGCTATAGGACTCGCTTCGAGCACTTGGGCGACTTGGGCGACCTCGAGCTCGCGATATCAAGACAGAAGGATGCCATACAACTGACCCCTGACGGTCACATTGACAAACCCACGTGCCTGAACAACCTGGCTAGCTCCTCCAGAATCCGTTTCCAGCACCTTGGCGAGCTGAGCGATCTCGAGCAAGCGATATCGTGGCATAGCGATGTTGTGGAGCTCTCCCGTGATGATCACCCCGACAAACCCGGCCGTCTTAACAGTCTTGGCCTCTGCCTCAGACTTCGCTTCAAGCGTCTCGGTGAGCTAAATGACCTCGAGCAAGCGATTTCGCAGCACAGCGCAGCTCTAGAGCTCACCCCTGATGATCACCCTGACAAACCTAGCTGTCTAGACAATCTCGCCAGCTCTTTCCTTGCTCGGTTTGAGCGACTCGGCGAGCTGAGTGACATCGAGCTTGCGATTTCGAGGCACCGGGAAGCTGTAGACCTCACCCCTGATAGTCATCCCGACAAATCTGGTCGTCTCAACAATCTCGCCAACTCTTTCCTTGCGCGTTTCGAGCGCCTCGGCGAGCTGAGTGACCTCGAGCTCGCGATCTCAAGCTACAGCGATGCTGTAGAGCTCCTTCCAGATGGTCATCCCGACAAACCCCCCTGCCTGTACAACCTCGCCAACTCCTTTCTTGTCCGTGTCGAGCGCCTTGGCGAACTGAGCGATCTTGAGCAGGCAATTTTGAGGCAGAGGGATGCGGTCAAGCTCACCCCTTGTGGTCATCCCAACAAATCAGAATATCTGAACAATCTTGCCAGCTCATCTCTCACTCGGTTCGAGAACCTCGGCGAGCTTAGTGACCTCGAGGAAGCAATTTCTAAGGGCAAGGATGCTGTAGACCTTACCCTCGAGGGTCACTTTAGCAAATATCGTCATCTTCACAACCTCGCCAACTCCTTCCTCATTCGTTTCAAATGCCTCGGTGAGCTCAGTGACCTCGAGCAAGCAATTTCGAAGCACATGGATGCTCTTGATCTCATCCCCGACGATCACCCCGACAAGCCCACCTGTCTAGAAAATCTCGCCAACTCCTTCCTTACTCGTTTCGAGCGACTCGGTGAGCTGAGTGACCTCGAGCTAGCGATTTCGAGGCACAGCACTGCGGTAGAGCTCATCCCTAATGGTCACCCCAACAAACCTGCCTCCCTGAACAACCTCGCCCAATCCTTCGGAGTTCGTTTCGAGCACCTCGGGGAGCTCAGTGACCTGGAGCAAGCGATCTTGAAACACAGTGATGCTCTGGAACTTACGCCCGATCGTCACCCCGACAAACGCGGCCGTCTCAACAACCTTGCCCTCTGTTTCAGGCTTCGCTTCGAGCACCTCGGCGAGCTTGGTGACCTCGAGCAAGCGATTTCGAGGCAAAGGAGTGCTGTAGAGCTCATCCCTGACGGTCACCCTGACGGTCACCCTGACGGTCACCCTGACAAACCCACCTGTCTTAACAACCTAGCCAGCACCTTCAGAGCTCGTTTCAAGCGCCTGGGCGAACTCTGTGACCTTGAACAAGCAATTTCACTGCACCGGGATGCTGTCGAACTCACCCCTGAGGGTCACCCTGACACACCCGCTTATCTACACAACCTCGCCCTCTGTTTCTTCACTCGTTTTGAGCGCTTTGGGAATCTCAGCGACCTCGAACAAGCAATTGCGAAATATAGGAATGCTGTAGAGTTAACAACTGAAGGCCACCCTGACATGCACGGCCGTCTCAACAACCTCGCCCTCTGCCTCATAACTCGGTTCACACGCCTCGGCGATCTGGGCGATCTCGAATACGCGATTTCACAGCACAGCGATGTTCTAGAGCTCATCCCCGATGGTCACCCTGACAAACCTACCTGTCTGGACAATCTTGCCACCTGCTTCAGGCGCCGTTTCAGGCGACTTGGCGAGCTGAGTGACCTCGAGCAAGCAGTTTCGAGGTGCAGGCATGCTGTAGAGCTCACCCCTGAAGGTCACCCCAACAAACCCACCTGTCTTCACAACCTCGCTGGCTGCTTGCTTACTCGTTTCGACCGCCTTGGGGAGCTGAGCGACCTTGAGCAAGCAATTTTGAGGTGCAGTGAGAGTGTAGACCTCACCCCTGCTGGCCACCCCGACAAACCCGGCCATCTGAACAACCTCGCCATTTGCTTCAGGACTCGCTTCGAGCGCCTCGGCGAGCCAAGCGACCTCGAGCAGGCAATTTCGACACAGAGGGATGCCGTAGGCCTCACACCTGATGGTCACCCAGAGAAAGTCGGCCGTACCCACAACCTTGCTCTCTGCTTCAGCGCTCGTTTTGAACATTTTTGGGATATCAGTGATCTCGAGCTGGCCATTTTGAGGCACAGTGACACTGTAGAGCTCATTCCTGACGGTCACCCAGATAAACCCCTGTGCCTCAACTATCTCGCCAGCTCCTTCAGAACTCGTTTCGAGCACCTCAGCGAACTGAGAGACCTCGAGCAAGCAATCTCAAGGTGCACGGATGTTGTAGAATTAACGCCAGAAGGCCACCCCAACAAAGCTCTTTATTTGAACAACCTTGCCCTTTGCGTCCTCACTCGTTTCCGGCTTCTTGGCGAATCGAGTGACCTCGAGCAAGCAATCTTGCGATACTCGCATGCTGCAGGTGCATCCACCGGCCATACCGCCACTCGATTTCAGGCATCGTTACGATGGATTTCATGTGCCCGTTCCATTGGGCATTGGTCTCTCCTTCGTGCATATTCGGTTGCCATTGACCTCCTTCCTCAACTCGCATGGATAGGCTTGTCCCTTACACATCGTTACACCGAACTCATGAAAGGCACCGATGTAGTGCGGGAAGGTGCAGCAGCAGCTCTTGACCTGGGACACCCTGAAACTGCCGTAGAGTGGCTTGAACAAGGTCGCTCAGTTGTATGGGGGGAAATGTTTCGGCTTCGCAGTTCCTTTGACGAGTTGTGGGCTGCCCATCCAGACCAGGCCTGTCAGCTTCAGCGATTGTCAACCGAATTAGAGCACGCTAGTGTAACTCGCGACAGATCCCTGTCCTCCCTTTCGGAGCAAACTCAAGGGGTAGAGCATCGGTCGATGTCGCTGGAACAGCAGGCCGACAAACACCGTGCGCTCGCGATTGAGCGGGATAAACTTCTCCTGGAGATTCGAGGATTTCCGGGATTCGAGCGATTCCTCCTCCAGAAAGAGTTCTCTCAGCTCCGTGGTTCAGCACACTCTGGACCAGTGGTCATCCTCAACGCTGCAGAGAGGCGCTGCGATGCATTGATTATTCTCGCTGAAAAGGACGTAATTCATGTTCCGCTTCCTAAATTCACCCATTATGCATGTTTCGGGTCTCTTCAGAACGCACTAACGAGTTTACTTGGTCCCAAACGTGACGAAAGGGAGGAACAACCCGTGGGGCGGGAGCAGGTCCGCTGGGAGTTCGTCTTATCCGTGCTGTGGAAAGGCGTCGTCAAACCAGTCCTCGATGCCCTGGATTTTTCGGGAAGTAATGTGATTCTGAGGCTTGAATTTGTCGTTGATTGACTCATCGTTGTCTCCCAACAGACTCCTGGAAAGCTGTCGCGCATTTTTTGGTGTCCGACTGGGCATTTCACGTTTCTTCCTATTCACGCGGCTGGGCTTTATGGCACCCAGTTCTCGGATTTTGGACACAAAGTATCCGATTTCGTCTTTTCCTCATACGTCCCAACTCTCAGCATTCTTTCGTCGCCACCCGAGCCAGATATTGGCACCTCTAGTAGCAATCTGCGCCTTCTTGCTGTCCGTCAGCCACCCTCGGATGGCCAATCTCGGCTTCCAGGCGTGCACGCCGAGTTGGAACACATCAGGGCGGCAATCAGGAACTACCCATCAGCACAAACCACCCTTCTGGAGTCTTCTGTTGGGACAGTTGAGGAAGTACTTTCCTTGATGAAGGACTCGAACTGTGTTCATTTCGCCTGCCACGGAATCCAAGATTCCGAGAGCCCCACTGATAGTGGTCTCTGTCTCGCCGACCAGCGCCGCTTAAAATTGTCGGACGTCATCTCGCTGTCACGTCCCCGTGGCGGGCTCGCCTTTCTCTCCGCCTGTCAGACGGCGACGGGCGACGGGAAGCTCTCCGACGAGGCTATCCACATCGCTGCGGGAATGTTGTTTGCGGGGTATGGAGGGGTGATTGGCACTATGTGGTCGATCGGGGATAGTGTGGCTCCTCTTGTGGCCAAGGATATATATGAACAGCTTTTCCGCAACGGCACGACGCCAGATTATCGGGAGACTGCACGGGCATTGCATAATGCTGTAGGGCGACTTCGAGAAAGCAAAACATCGTTCGTCGAGTGGCTTCCGTTCATCCATGTTGGGCTTTGAAAGGTTCGCGGTCATGGGGACTCGGGCGTTGGTGTAGTCTATCAGATCTGTCACCAGTCACCTGTGTGTGTATGTCTTGGTGTATGAGTTTTGTTCGATTTGTATTCACTTGCAGTATTTGTGGGATGATTCCTCTCAGGCACGCATGAATGGTGACCATCATGCGGTGACCAGGAGTCCAACCGCCACTTTTAGGTCGACCCTACGACCAGGTTCTCCGAGCCACTGCCAGTGGTATAGGTTTGTTGACCAGAGTCGTATCGGAGCGCCACTGCGACATCCTGGACCTGGAGGAACTCGAAGAGTTAAAGCACTAACACTGTCACCTGCTGCCTATGTTGAGCTTTCGTTCATTGAGTACTATCTTATACATGACCAGTTCTCACATCACCTTCGTCGCTACGTTTACTATAGGACCGTAAGGGTGACTCGGTCCATCAATATCAATCGGGAGGACACGACCGCGACAAAAGCAGTTTGGACTACAAGACCCCACCTTACACCGTTGGAGACGTTTCCTTCCGCCTCTGCACGACAGGAATGTCAAAAGTGAACCACGTATCCTTGGGCTCAGAAGGCGGCAGCAACCTCGCTTTGCGCCCCTCTTCATTGATCCAGGACCGCACGTCCACAGTTGAAAAGGGAGGCGGCTGCACGATGTCGGATAAGTCGATAGGCCGAGTCGCGAAGAAAATTTTCAAGTAGCCAACGTCGACATCCTGGCCCTCCTCCAACGAATACGTAAACGGGGCTGCTCCTGCCGGCCCATATCCGATTGTGAATGTCGCTTTCTGCTTGAGCGGTGCTGCAGGGGTGCCAGCGCTCGATTGTGTATAGTATGGGGCTAAACGAGATCAACGAGGGCTGAACGATCGGACGACGGTTGTGCCCACCTATGCTCAAACTACTGTTGTTGAACAAGAACGCGTTTAGGTATAGGTCCCGTGTTGTATTGTTCGTGATTTTAATCCCGTACAGTGCGTCCGGGTCGACAACAAAATCAATGACGTGCGAGGTTTCCACATTTGGATCACTTCTACAGAAACCTGGTTCGACGGGGAGAAGGAGTGGCATTCCATAATCATCGTATTCCCTCTTCGATTCCTGCAGCAAGTAGAAATCGACGGTTACCCCATCCTTGGTATCAATATGATTATTTGCCTTTGCGAGGTCAAGGTACCAGTAGTAATGCGCGGCAGCACCCAAGGCATGAGTAAGGCGATCGAGAGGAGTCTTGAAGGAGAGGTCCGTCAGTCCGAGCTGTTCCAACCGTTGATCCAGGACCCTGAAAACGGCCAGATCGTTCTCCACCGCTACTTCCAGCTTCGCCTCTTTAACCTCCTTGACAAGCCGGAAGTTGGGAGCGCTCGTGGCCTTGACATTCATCTGCCGAATAATCTCCTCGAGGACCAACGAGTTTCCTCCCGGGGTGAGGTAGAGGGATACGTTGCCGACATGGGTCAGCTTTGCGAACGAAACTTTTGTGGGGTGCACAGGTGTGGTAACCATGGTCTGGAAATCCCCAATAACAGCAGCGTCACTGACCACTACAACATCCAGACTTCGTTCTCGGTCACTATACAGGGTGAATTCGATCCCATGCAAAACGCCGTGCGCTAAGCCGGCTCCAATGACATATTTACCACCGACAATGCGGACGGAGTGGCGAACTTGCTTGCCACCAGGCACTCTCGCATCAAATATGATACGATGCCGGTTGCATCCTTCGCAATGAGGATTCTGCCTGGATGGATTGACTGGAGTCAGGGTCACAATCATTGCAGAGGCTAGAACATTCATACATATTGAGGTGGATGCGCCCGAGGACTTCAGTGTATGTGAGGTCGTTGATAGCGCCGTTTTTGAGCGTTTCCAAAAGCTTAGTAGTGAACTGACCGCGCCCTTCATGCTCGTAAGCGAGCTCGTTCTCGCCACAGGCGGCCAAAAGGACGTGCGATTGGAGACCATGATAGGCGAATTTGGGGGGGATTTTCCCAGCTCGACCTCCCCAGATGTCTTCATCGAGGTCTTCGGGGATGGTGTGACCAAGCTCGACTCTGCGAGGTACATATCCTTTGCTGTGAGTTCTAGTCCCGGAAGCGGAATGACAACAATCAAAGATGACACTCTACACACCATGGTCAGTAGATAAGGAAAGGGGACGTGGTGTAGCACGTACGATATTATCTCCTTTCACTTTGGCAATACCCTCGACCAAGGCGCCAATCGCGCGATCAGGAATCGGCTCGATGTTGGAAGCCTTATAATTCTGAGGGAGTAAGGACTGTATCTTGCTTTCAGGAGCCCACCATATCCAGGAAGGCGGAGCGGGGAGTTCTCCCCCGTGTCCAGCGAAGAAGATCACGATAGGGTCCCCGTTCTTGATCCGTTCATCGTTCCGCAAGTCCTTGAAGGCCGTGATTATCGCATCCCGAGTCGCATTGTGGTCGAAGAGTGTGCGCATGTGATCTTCGGGTACCCGGAGAACTTGTTCCAGATACTCCTTTATTGCTTTCGCGTCAGCAACCGCCCCACTAAGCTTCTGACAGTTGGCGTAGTCATCGATTCCAATGATCAGTGCGAACATGTTTTGTTTGGATTTGCTCAAGCGATCGATTATGGAGTCCATGTTGGTGAAGGAGGATGCACACTTGAAAGGCGCCGGGAAACACTCTACGTATCTTACTAGTACGTAACCCGGACGTACAACTTGACAAACACCGTCAGCACCAAAATACGACAAACAGCATCCACCTCAATGCATCAATGCCCCTCTCGGTTTTCTCAACGACTCCGCAATACCCAGGAATGTCTCTGCGAGTTGGACCTAGCATGGTGCAAACCAAAAGTCGGTAAGTATCCATGTAGCCTGGGTACCGCGAAACATGCACACGCACCGTATCGAGCGCTTTCGTGTACGACGAGAGGATAGTCGCAGCAGCAGGCGCGAGTGGATCTTTTGGTGCATTGTTTTGCGCGTCCCGCGCAATATCTGCCATGCGACGCAGGTACGCCGAAGAACCATCCGGGCCGAACGACACCGCATGGAACGACACCGCTTTTCTGCGTTTGCGAAAGAGAACGGACGTCAGCTGGGACGAGGTACAGCGAGTAAACGACAATTTTTACCCTAGTCGGATGGCTGAGCGGCATAGATCCTGCACGACGTCGTCTCCAACACGACATTCACCATCAGAAAGGAAAATGATGACCGGGAGTCTGTGCCAATGGGTGTTGTGTTGTTAAAAGGGGACGGACAAGAACACGACGTTTACCTTTCGGTGCTCCAGCTTTGTTCCATGATCGCTTCAGCTCGTTGAATCGCGAGAGTAAAGTTGGTGCCGCCATTGGTGTCAAAACCAAGGAGAGCGCCCAACAGCTGATCTGCTGTACTCGCAAAATCATTCACAATCGGGGTTGCGACACCATGGTCAAACAAGACCACACTGTATGCGTCCCGTCGCGCAGCATTCGAGTTCGTAATTGCCGCTGCACGTGCTGTCCAGAAACTATGCAGCGACGAAAGCACAGCGCCATATCGATTGTTTGACCGAGCGCTGATTCGAGCAGTCACTGGTGTATTGGGGAGCGGCCTTCGATCAGTCCAGCTCATCGAACTGGAACTATTCGTACGAGGATGGTGAGGAAATATACTCAAGAGATGAGACCGAGAGGAACCTACCGGTCAGCCACGAAAATCCTGTCAAAAGCCAATCAAGTCAATTTGTCGTGATACACGCACACATGCGAACGAACTCACACATGGAAGGCTTGTTGCATCACGACAGGGTTCCTACATACGAACTGATGCCCGTCATTCGAGATGTAACCCACTCCTGCGGGTGCGGTGGTGGGATTCAACGGCACATGGAAAAGGGGCAGGGCACAGTAAGAAGGTATAGCTGCACCGCCCCCAGCAGCCGTGTGTTCGGGACCTATCGATCATGTTCGTGAGACGATCCTTGAGTAGCAAAATAACATCGGAGAGTAGCGTACCCGCACACATGGCATCACTATCGATGTGTGTCAACTGTCGATCATTGCCAAAAGGAAACCCAAACGAAAACTTACCATTTCCCAAAGTTAGCCTGCTCCTCTCGCGAGTATGGGTCCTTGAAACCTGTCGAGGGACAGTTCAGACAGTCGATCAGCCAATTCAAATGCACCCAAACGTCACTCACCGCTCCGTTTCCAGAACAGACTGTGCGTGAGCACGTCCTTTGCTCGATTGGGATCAGGCTGCATCCTCTTCGTCAGGTGCTGCAGCTCCTCGTTGCCAGTACACGCCGCCTCATCGTCCGCACGACAATAGTCAATGTGGACGTGCCGCCCCATCGCCGAGCAAACGAGGTTACACATCATTGGTGCACCTTCGTCATTGGTGGAGAACTTGCGCCCTTCGATTTCTAACGGTACGTCGTCCGGCCCATCCACGGTCCAGCGGGTACGCGACATGGACCCATGTCGCGTCTCGTGCTCTTGTTGTGGGTGGCCTTTGAGCGAGTTGTCAGCACGTGGCGGAATCGCGGGTCTGCGCTAGCAACTCACCAAGAGGTAATGTGCAAAAGTAACCGCAGTTTTCGCATCTAAATGAC